>CAUYQV010190395.1:0-30960 GCA_963574575.1 Galagoides demidoff | reverse complement strand
GATTTTACTTAGGAAAAGACAGGGCTCAAAGACATGGGCTGATGTGTCTGAGACCAGTCAGCGGGCATGTGGGAGTGGAGTTGGGGAAGAAGGGAAAGGAGAAAGTCAACACCCAGACTAGTTATTTCCATGAGGTGTGTGTGGCAGGACAGGGAGAGAGTCAGGACACCCTCATCTCTATTTCCCTCCCCACCCCCCTCAACCTTGAACTGACTTCATGAACCCAGATGGCCTTTGCTTCAAGGCCATGTTCTCTCCCTGCACATCACGGCCAGAAGTCTTACTCATCCTGCACAGATCCAGCCCCCAACCACATTTTATAGTTGTTTTCTTAACATTTAAGGCCATCTCAGCACTATTTCAGCTGTCACTATAAATCCACCCCTGCACTGTTCACACCATCCATTTGCCTCAGCCAGGAGAAATGGTGGTTACTCCCCACTCCACACCCGGGGTCAGGCAGGACCCTGTGATTTTTAAGTAGAAGAGCTGGACGTGAGTCTGCTGTGTCCAAACTCAGCCACATGCTGACCAGTCTACTTCCACATTATTCCTTCATGGGTATTTGTCTCTTTCTCTCTGTCTGGCAGCCTTTTTGCTAAGCCCTTAAGCAGCCCCAGCAATCTTGTTCTCCAAAGGACTCTAAAGCACTTAAGGCCATAGCTGGGACTGGACTTCCCCAGAGAGCTTTCCAAGTGACTTGAGGAGAAGACACTGCTTCCTTTTTCGTCATTATTTTCCGTGAGCAGAGAAAGAAGGGCCTGGTGGTCTTGCACCGGAGAGCGCCAGGTGGGCCTGTTTTGGTCCTCCCTGGCTGTGTGGCCTCATGCAACTCACAAGTCCCTCAGAACTTTAGTTCCTCCTCAATAAATGGTTGTGGTATTATCTGTTCAGCCTTCACCATAATGGGGCTGCTGTGAAGCTTGGGAGATGGAAATGTTTTGCAGACTGTAGCCATGAGCTGTAAAAGTGAGAGGGGCTGGCCTTATCAGTGCCATCCTATCAGGGGGATGTGTCAGATCACAGCACTTTACATTTGAAAAAGCACATCTCTGCCTAGGAACTGCAGCACTCCTGGGGAAACTTTCAGAGGGAATCCCCACGCCAGGTGGGAAGGATAGGAAGTGGATGGAGATGACTAAGCTAATTAACTCTCCAGTAAGTCTTGAGCCCTAGTTATGTGGCAAACACTCTTCCAAGTAGTAGAGTCACAGATAAGAACGAGACAATCAAGGTCCTTACTCTCAGGAAGCCACGTGCAGAGAAAGGGGACAGAGAACAAGCAAATAAACAATGAATGAAAACAAGGGAAGTTGTCCTTGTACCGTGGGCACAGGGGACTTTCACCTCTTCTGTTTTCCTATTCTCTGGCTGCTGGAATATTGGCTGCAAACTCAGTAATCATCCAAGCAGAAGACCCAGAATTGGTAAAAGAAAGATGTTACCTTCCCCTTGCCAGGACAAGACACACTGTTCCAGACCTATGGGATGTGTAGATAGGCTGATGAGCCCGAAAAGTGAAGGAATGAGAGGTCTAAACAAACGATTTTCCAGTTATATGCGGATTCCCAGACTCTGCTTAAAATCCCTGCTAAAAATCTTTCTTAAAAAATGAACACAATCGGGGCAGCGCCTATGGCTCAAAGGAGTAGGGTGCCGGCCCCATATGCCAGAGGTGGCAGGTTCAAACCCAACCCCGGTCAAAAAAAGAAAGAAAATGAATACAGTTATGTGTCTCTTTGAGATCCCTGCTACTTTTCTAAATGCAGAAGACTGGATCAGTTCTAAACTTTTCCTACTTCATCCTTCATAATATGCAACCTCCTCCAGGAAGCCTCCCATGTTCTAGGGAGATTAACACACACCCCTCTTCACAGCTCGTGGCATCTGTGAATAAGTGTACACAGTACTTTCACAGTATGCCACCACCCTGGACTTTTTTTTTTTTTTGAGATGGAGCCTCAAGCTATCCCCCTGGCTAGAGTGCCATCGCATCACAGCTCATAGCAACCTCCAACTCCTGGGCTCAAGCAAGTCTCCTGCCTCCGCCTCCCAAGTAGCTGGGACCACAGGTGCCCGCCACAACGCCCAGCCATTTTTTTTTTTTTTGGTTGCAGCCATCATTGTTGTTTGGCGGGCCCAGGCTGGGGATTGGATTTGAACCCGCCACCTTAGGTGTACGTGGCTGGCGCCTTAGCCGATTGAGCCACAGGTGCCGAGCCCACCACCCTGGACTTTAAGGGTTTGTCCCTCATTAGAGAATAAGCTTCCACACAACAGAACTAGACCTTATTTGATTTTGAATCCCCAACACCTAGTACCATGGCACACAGTAGATACTCGATAAATTCCCATTCACTACATCACTCCTCATTGGTCAATCTGGTATCTATAGTTAATGGAGTAGATGGGTTGATCATGAACACAGACTGTAGGACACACCTTGGAAATTGATATCGTAAGACAAATCCCCCATCTCAGCCTGTTGGTCAGTGAGTTTCCCATTTCTCCTATAAGGACGTGTGGGGCACCTGATGTGGCGTCTTAGCTCACAGCAACCGCAAATTCCTGGGCTTAAGCAATTTTCTTGCCTCTGCCTCTCAAGT
The DNA here is from genome assembly GCA_963574575.1 of Galagoides demidoff. Taxonomy (NCBI): domain Eukaryota; kingdom Metazoa; phylum Chordata; class Mammalia; order Primates; family Galagidae; genus Galagoides; species Galagoides demidoff. Next base: position 28,354 of record CAUYQV010190395.1, on the reverse strand, counting down.
AGCTGGGACTACGGGCACCTGCTACAACGCCTGGCTATTTTTAGAGATAGAGTCTCACCCTTTGCTCAGGCTGGTCTCCAATTCCTGAGGTCAAGTAATCCACCCACCTCAGCCTTCCAGAGTGCTAGGATTACAAGTGTGAGCCACCGTGCCCAGCCTGCACCTGCTGTCTTACCAAGAGGTTATACTCCAGTGAGGTTTTGAGCCAAATGAAATCTGTATCAAACATTGATAAATTCCTCTTGATAGAACTGTAAACTTAAAAGAACTAAAAGAAATAGATGTTCCAGAGCTAAAATCAACATAATCCAGACTATAGGAAACTATAGACATGTGACCTGGTCATTCATAGGAAAGTTATAAATTAGAGAAGGGTTGGCAGGGAGGGTAAGGACAAGAAGAGACACACAACTCTCAAGCTCAAGTGCAGATCTTATTCAAAACACACACCCACAATTTTTTTTTTAATTATAAGGCAAATGAGGCTGTATAGTCATTGACTAGATATTTGACGATATTAACTATTAATATTTTAGGTGTGATAACGCTCCTGGGTTTATATTTTAAAAAGGGTTACAGGGCCAGGTGCTATGGCTCAGGCCTGTAATCCTAACACTCTGGGAGGCCAAGGCAGGTGGATTGCTTAAGCTCAGAAGTTCAAGACCAGCCTGAGCAAGAGCGAGATCCCATCTCTACTAAAAATAGAAAAAACAGCCAGGTTGTGGTTGTGGGCACCTATGGTCCTAGCTCTTCAGGAGGTTGAGGCAAGAGGATTGCTCGAGTCCAAGAATTTGAAGTTGTTGTGAGCTATAATGACACCACGGCACTCTGGAGCATAATCTGTGCTCCCACCTAATGGACACAATGTAAGGGTATATGGCATTACCTCCTGGGTTCAGGAAGGGACACAACTACAACAGGGACCTTACCCTGTTGTTTGTTGTTTGTAACAAATGCAAACATTATAACCTAACCGCTTGCACCCTCATATTAATCTGAAATTTACAGAAAGGGTTATAATCTTTTAGTGATACATACTAAAATATTTACAGACTAAATGATAAGATGTCTAAGGCATCATTGGAGAATAGTGAGGAAATAGGTAGGGAAGCAGGTTGTATAGAGGAAATAAAGTCAGAGATGAACTGCACCTGGCCCTATAATCCTTTTTAAAATATAAACATAGGAACATTATCACACCTAAAAAAATTAATAGTTAATATCATCAAATATTGTTTCATTATATTGTTCTTACTACCTTAGCATAAGTTTAAATAAATAGTTAATTCGTCAAATATTTGTTTAGTTATATTGTTCTTACTACCTTAGCATAAGTTTAAAATTTTCCATTAACTTTTTGTTTTTGATATGGGGCTCTTACTGTGTTGCCTAGGCTAGAGTGCAGTGGCTATTCATAGGCCTGATCACAGCACACTACAACCTTGAAGTCCTGGGCTCAAGCCATTCTCCTTCCTCAGATTCCCAAATAGCTGGGACGACAGGCATTATAGTCCCAGGGAGTGAGCCACAGTGCCTGGCTCCGTTACATTTTTTTAATCAGTTGTTTATTGCATTTCTGATCCCTGTAGGGTGACTGACAAATTCTGTAGAGCAGGCTTATCCGTGACAGTGCTGGGCTTGGTGCAGGTGTCTTGGAGGGGAGAGCAGGCTACAGGGAGCCCAGAGCTGGGCTATTCCTCTCATTCTGCCAGAAGAGAACAAAAGGAGAGCTGGTCTCTGGTGTCCTAATTAACATCTTTCTCAAAGAAGCTCTTGGTTAGAAAAAGATGTTATCTTAGGCTCAGGGAACCAAAGGAGGAAGAAAGAAGTATTTTTCAACTTGTCACGTGAAAAAAATAAAAGCTCAGAAAGGCACACTGAAAGGTATGTGGGATTTGGAGTCAGAAGTTTGGATTTACTTCTTGCCCCACAACTAGAACAAGTGAACTTCTCTGAGCCTCAGTGTTCTCATCTATGAAATGGGAACATGACAACCATCTGTATCTGAGAGCTGCCGTGTGGATGAGATCTCATATGGGAAAGGGAGAGGCAGGCTGTGCTGTGGGTCAGGCTCGTATCTGAATAGTGGCTCCATTATACCATCCACACAGTCAACTACTAAATAAGTGAAAACTATTATAATTAATTATTTAAGAAAAAGCAATTTGTTCAAGGCCTCAAAGTGAGTCAGCAGGGTGCTACACAGGAGGAGAATTGGCACTCGGCTGTCCCCTCCAGTCACCCTCTGAGCTTTCCTGAGTGGCTTTATATGGGAGGATGATTCACAACCAGTCGCTTTTTTGACAAGGGAGGGAGATCGGAGAGGAGGAGATGGGCCAATCTCTTTCTGACAGCTGGGCCACCCCGGGTGGCAGTGATGAGTCAGCCTCCCTCGCTGCTGCCATCCCCAGCACACAAGGCTTCCCAAGCCTAGGCAGAATATCATGGATCAAAGATGCCCAGACCAAACATTTGTGTGATGGCGACAGCAGACCTATCTCTTTGTGTCCCTCCCCAAAGGCACTCAGTACCCTCACAGGCTTTTCCAAGCCTTCAAGTAGAAGCATATTTTTATTTTTCTGATTCTGAAGACTCAATTAAGCAAGAGAGGTATGCATGGGTGTTTGTATGCATGTGCACGCAGGTGCATGCAGGTGTGTGTGTAGGACGCATATGAATTTGCGCCTACCACCCAGCAGGCAGCATGCCTTCCCATTGCCATAGAGGGAGAACAAGAAACAGGACATGCAAACAATGAGTGACCAGGCACCTACTTCCCAGGAATCAGCTTTATTTAGAGGGAGGCTTATCCATATTCCCTGAGGACTTCCCTGCACATGTGATTTCAGAGTGGATTATTCAGTTTGAGAACCACTTATTGAGAACCTGCATACTGAATCTCATCATTGACTTCTGCATCCCAAAGCAGAGCAGGAGAGGTAAAAGAAGGCAAAACTCCGTTTTCTCTGTGAGCAACTGTTTTTGTTTGAGGAATTGGGCTGGAATAACAGAAAAGGGCCTGAGCTGGGGGTGTATATTTATGGAGGATGTAAAATTTGGGGTAGATTTTGTTATTTATTTATTTATTCATTTATGTTGTTGTTGTTGGGGATTTATTGAAGGTGCAGAGAACCAGGTTGCACAGATTGCATTTGTTAGGTAAAGTCCCTCTTATAGTTGTGTTCTGCCTCCAAGAGGTGTGTCACACACTGTGACCCCCTACCTTCCTCCCTCCTTCCCTCTCTCTGCTCCCTCATTCCTCCAACCCCCAGATTTTGTTTTTTAAATCTACAATGCCCTGAATTTGCTACAAGAAGAATCAATAAAACATACTACAGTTTTGGATAAGAAAACAAAGGGAACATTTGATTCATTCCATTATGCTTTTTAAATAATTATAATACTATGAATAAGTCACTCATTACTGTGAATGAGCAAGGTTTAAACAAAAACAAATAAGTATAATTTCTCGCCAAACTTCATTTGTGATAGAATAGCATGTAATCTACATTTTATCTTGCTGAGTAAAAAGAGAGCTCTGATAAAAGCATTGTAATGTCTTGGGTCTTACTCTACACAATATGTTTTTGCCAGCACAAGCTGACGCTGCTTACAGGCGGCTTTGACACAGCAGCTCTGACAGGAAAAGGCCCTTAGCTAACCATTCGTATCATATCATAAGGAAGGTTAATGTGCCTTTGCAGCATTCTTTATTTTATTTTTTGAGACAGAGTCTCACTCTGCCACCAGAGCTGGAGTGCCATGGCCTTAGCCTATCTTTCAGCAACCTCCAGTTCCTGGGCTCAAGTGATCCTCCTGCTTCACCCTCCTGAGTAACTGGGACTACAGGCTAATTTTTTTAGTTTTAGGAGACATGAGGTCTTGCTCTTGCTCAGTCTGCTCTCAAACTCCTGAGTTCAAGTGATACTCTGGCTGCAGCCCCCCAGAGTGCCAGGATTATAGGTGTAAGCCACTGTCTGGCCTGCAGCATTCTTTATTCTGTTTCAGTTGTGGGGGGCAGGGGAAGATAGGACTCTAGTTCTCCTTTCAAGTCAGTTATACGTGGAATAGGTAAAGAATATTTGCTTGGAATTCAGCAAGCCTGTGATTTGAGTCCTAACCAGTACTGAGCTGTGTTACTTTGAGCAAGTCATTTTCCTCACTCTGGGCCTCTTTTTTTCTCATCTGAAAAATAAGGGCTTAGTACCCAGGGTGATAGAGTGAGATTCTGTATCAAACATTTTTTAAGAAAAATAAAAAGAATAACATTTTGTGACACATGGAAATTATGTGAAATTCAAGTTGGGGTGTCCATAAATAAACCTGGAGCACAGCCATGCTCGCTGGTTTACACATCATCCATGTCTGCTTTTGCACTATAAAATGGCAAAACTGAATAGTCACCACGGAGACCATATGGCCCATTAAGCCTAAAATATTTACTCTCTGGTTCTTTACAAAGATGGTGGGCACTTACTATATATGAAGGTGTCTCAAACCTTAATGAATACACCAATCACAGAGGGATTGTCTCAAACTACAGTTTCTAGTTTAGTAGGTTTGGGTTGGAGCTGAGATTCTGCATTTTTTTCTTTTCCTTCTTTCTTTTTTATTTTGGAGACTTTATTTTTTAATTGTAGAGATGGGGTCTTGGTATGTTGTCCAGGCTGGTCTTGAACACCTGACCTCCAGCGATCCTCCCACCTTTGCCTCCCAAAGTGTTGGGATTACAAATATGAGCCTCCACACCTGGCCAGATTTTGCATTTCTAATAAGCTCTTGGGTAGTACCAAAACAGCCAGTCTGAGGACCACATTTTGAGTGGTCAGGCTAGGCTCTCTCAGACCAATCTGGTTAGGCCATGAACTTGCTCAGAACCTCGTAGTGCCTTTGAGAGGCTTCAGAATAAACTCAGATTCCCAAGTACAGTGTGAATGTTGCCAGTTTCTCCAGTTTCACTGGCCCCTGTGCATCTCATGCACACACCCCAAAACATACTCCTCTGAACTACCGGGATTTCTCATCTGGTGCTCTCTGCAAACGCTCATCTCTTTGCCTAGAGTATCTGCTCCTTGTCCTACCCACTTAGCCTCAACACGTCCAACTGTCCACATTTCTGTCCTTCCAATCCCAGTTCTAATGGCATCTCCTTTGAAAGGATCTTCCCTGGATTCCCCAAGTCTGGGCTGAGCAGTGTTTAGTGAGCTCTCAAGTACCTCTTTCCAGCCTGGATCATGTGGTTATGACACTGAGGCTCCCAAAAGCATGGGTGGCCTCACTTGTTCCCACATTCCCACTAAGTGGGTGCAGGGTTTTGTCCACCATGTGAGTATAACATGTGCTATATAGAACGGAACACATGAAGTGCCCAGAATCACGCAGCGAATCAAGTAAAAGCTGGGACTAGAACCCACACTTCCTGAATCCTGGTGTGTGGTTTCTTCTCCCTAAGCCACGCCTCTCTGTCCTAACTGATGGAGGGATTAGCTCCATAGCATTCCAAACAGATGAGGATTCAGGTGAAACTGTCAGAGAGTTTGGAAGTAGCAAGCCCCTCCCCCTAGTTGGCCGCTCTGTGGAGCACAGGGAACTCCTGAGGTGAGGAGTCAGCTCCTGAAAACACACCCTTCAGCCTCCAGGCAGCAGGACCTGGGAGCTGAAGCCATCAGGGCCAACAGGACTGTCACCCACCCCAGTGAGTCATGTGGGAGTGTCAGAGGAGAGTGTGGAAAACTGGTCATGGAGAAGGTCTGGGGAGGAGATTCCGCCTTTACCACCTTTGCTCCTACAGGCTCCCGGCATTTCCCTTCTCACTTCTTGTGGTTTCTATTTCCTCCTTGGTCATGTGGACCCAGAGCACTGGGGGTCAGCCAGACAGATCTATGCTGAGTGCAGCAGCCACAGTGGAAGGAGGGGCAGAGGGTATGGTCCGTATTATCCCCCCAGCTGGTTGAGAGGGATGGGGTAGGATGTAAGGGATGGGCTGGACGGGGGTGAGTATGGAGGAAGCCACATCCTGCCCCCAAATGTGCCCCCTCCTTCTACACAGCATCTTCCTCTCCCACCTGGCTCTAGATTCCTACCAACAAATTCACATAGGTATTCCCCTCCACCCTATCCCCCCAAAAGGTCATGGAGGATTGCTATGGAGTGAACCGAACTGTTTTCTCTAAAAATTATATGAGACGCTATGGGTCGGGCGTGGTGGCTCACAGCTGTAATCCCAGCACTCTGGAAGGCCGAGGTGGGCAGATTGCTTGAGCTCAGGAGTTCCAGACCAGCCTGAGCCAGAATGAGACCCTGTCTCTAAAAAATAGCCAGGCGTTGTGGCAGGCATCTGTAATCCAAGCTACTTGGAGGCTGAGGCAAGAGAATCACCTGAGCCCGAGAGTTTGACATTGCTGTGATCTGTGATGCCATGGCACTCAACCCCAGGGTACTGAGTGAGACTGTCTCCAAAAAAAAAAAAAAAAGGTGCTATTGAGAAATGATGCACCAGAGGTGCAGGCCATGGCCCATAAACTGTGGTGGGGCACACATTGGGCCTCCAGATGGGAATGGAGAGAGGTGGCTAGGAGTTGGAAATGGGTAATGCACCTGAGAAATTTTCTCAAAGGAGAGAGTATTTGAAATCAGGGTACAGTTGTTCCTCCGTTGCCGTGGAGGACTGGTTCTAGGACCCTTCTCAGATTGCAAAATCCACAAATGCTCAAGTCCCTGATATAAAATAATGTATTATTTTACCTATGTACATCCTCCTATATACTTTTTTTTTTTTCTGGAGACAGAGTCTCACTTTGTTTCCCTTAGTAGGGTGCTGTGGTGTCATAACTCACAGCAACCTCAAACTCTTGGGCTCAAGCAAGCCTCTTGCCCTGGCTTCCCGAGTAGCTAGAACTACAGGCACCCGCCACAATGCCCAGCTATTTTTAGAGAAGGGGTCTTGCTCTTGCTCAGGCTGGTCTCCAACACCTGAGCTCAGGCAATCCCCCTGCCTTGGCCTCCCAGAGTGCTAGGATTATAGGTATGAGCCACCCGCCCAGCCCCATATATTTTAAATCAGGCATCCTCAAACTCTGTCCCACCGGGTGTTTTTGCCACCACTGTCTGTCCTGCTTAGCAGCTGACTCGTCCCAGGGCCCACATTCCGGCCCTCCAACAGTCTGAGGGACAGGGAACTGGCCCCCTGTTTAAAAAGTTTGAGGACCCCTGCTTTAAATCATCTCTAGATTACTTACACTACCTAATACAATGTAAATGCTATGTAAATAATTGTGCTGTATTGTTCAGGGAATCACAAGGGGAAAAGGTCTTTACATATTCAATACAGAAGCAAGGTCTTTCCAAATATTTTTGAAAATATATTCCAGTGGTTGGATCCACAGATGTGAAACCCACAGACACGAAGGGCTGACTGAATCAGATTTTACATCAGAGAAAAATGCACTCACGAAGAAGGCACGTATAGATTTATTAGGTATGTATAGATTTATTAACAAAGCTGAGCAACATGCAAAGGGGCTGAAAATGGAAGGAATTGAGTAGTTGAAGATGAGGACGAAGGGGCCAGAAGGGCAAGTGAGCAGCCACACTGCGCTCAACTGATTCACAGTGACACCTGGAAACCCAGGCAGGCGCCCAGGTGACGGAAATGGGAGTAAAGGACCATTAGAAGGAGATACTTTCAGACTAAAATGAAATCTTCAAAGGGCTGAGCAGGGGAGGTGGCCCGGCTGAGGGCCTTAAAGCCAGCCACCTCCCAGTATGTGGATGCTTCCAGGTGGGATGAACTCTTTAATACCGGTCTCATTTTGTCATTTGTAAAATGTAAATACTATTTACTACTTCCTTCGGGATTCAGAAAAGAGTGCAATAACACATAGCAGGTCCGTGACAAATGTCAGCTACCACTGTCTCTATTTAATTAAGACATTGCCAATACCCTGCAGTTCTAAATGGGCCTTTGCAAACGGGAAGAAAACCAGCCCCCCTTTCAGCACATTCCTCCTTATTGTGTGATTATCTGCCATCTATGCATCTATCCTCTTCCCAACCTCAGGGATTTACTGCGCCCAAGAGTGCCTTGTGTTTATCCCCGGGGCCCTTGGCCTTACAGGTCTTGGCTCATCCCAGGTGCTTCCTGCAACTTTGGAGGGCTAAATGGCCCAGACGAGCAAGGCAGACATAATCGTCTCTGCCAGAGTCACAGGGATGACCAGAGGCAGGGCCAGTTCTAGAATTTTGACCTCACAGTCCATTGATTTCAGGAGCCACGTGGTCTCAGACCAAACAAAGACTCTGATCTCATCCAGCAACACGAATTCCTCTCCAAATCCCCACCACATGGGAACTGCCCTGGAACACTGAGCACCCACTGTGGCCTTCCTCTTTCTCAGAAGCATCAGCTACACTTTCACACGAGGAGCAGAATTGACACTCAAAACAACTCTGAAAACACTTTCCTGCAGTGTGGTCTCCAAACACAGGAAACGGCAGCTGGCTGCGATGCCGGTGCTGCCTGTTCACCAGTCAGGGTGCGAAAGCGCCGCGTGTGAGTGTAAAGCTGTGATCCAGGAACAAAATAAGCCAGCAAAGCATAAACGAGACACTGTAAACATGAGTCTAACCAAAGTCCTTTGGAGTTTAGAAAACTTGGGTTAGGGACTCAGCTCTGTCCCTTGACCAGATGCATGTTTAATAACCTTTTAGAGCCTCAATTTCCTTTTCTGTAAAATGGGTTTATTAATATTATTTGCATAGGTTTGCACGAGGAGGAAGAAAGATATTATTTGGAAGGTACTGAGGGCAGTGACTGGCACATAAAAGGTTCTTGAACGATGTTTACCTCCAACACCTTTGACAACCTAATATAAATTCACATGACAACATCCAGCTCTCTGGAGGAACTAAGGACCCCCCAAGAGGAATAATTTACTAGCTTCTGTGAAATTCCATAGCACTGCTTACATCTCCATTTCTGGGCACTTAGAAGAATGCTATATACTTGTTTATTCACTCCTCTATTTTTTAAAATTTAATTTAATTTTAATGTTTTTTGTTTGTTTTCCCCACTAGACTCAGAGCTCTAAGGTAGCAGAAGCCATTCTTCATTCATAGTTGTTTCTTTTGATCTTGGCATGGGACAGACTTAATAAACATGTGTTTAAAAAAACAAAAACAACAAAAGCCCTTTTAATAAGAAATTAGTGAAGAGAAGAAAAAGAGGCGTCTTGAACCCTTGAATGTCTAAAATGATACTCTGGCCAGGTACAGTAGCTCACGTCTGTAATTTCAGCACTTTGGGAAGCCAAAGTGGGAGGATAGCTTAAGGCCAGGTATTCAAGACCAGCCAAGGCAACACAGTGAGACCTCAGCTCTACAAAAAATTTAAAACTTAGCTGGGCGTGGTGGCACATGCCTGTAGTCCCAGCTAAGTGGGAGGCCGAGGTTGGAGAATCACTAGAACCCAGGAGTTAAAGGTTGCAGTGAGCTATTATTATGCCACTGCACTCCAGCCTGGAGAACAAAGCAAGACCCTGTCTCAAAAAATTGTAAATAAAATAAAATGACACCCTAGTATGTATTTTGGCAGGAGCCCAGCAGTAAGCTGAGAGAGGCTGAAGAAACATGAAAATACTTCCTTCTTCATCACATCATCTTTTTTCTCTTTGAAAGCTGAAAACTCCCTCTACAGAAAAAGTAATTCCAGAGCAAAGAGAACTAAACAAGGAAATAGCCTGGGATGCGTTAGCACAAAGAGCACTCCCTGCACTGTGCCTTCTCTCCATCACGAGAAATGGTAGTAGCAGCAGAAAGAACGCCAGCCCTTCTGGAGTTTTCTGCCGTAAGGAGTTCAAGGCTGACCCAAGGCTATTCTATTCCTCTTCCTGATGACAATTTCAGCATTCTGTCTGTCACAAGTTCAAAGCCATCCCCAGGAGTCTCAAGTGCCTGCATTCCTGCCCTCTGCAGCTTGGCAGCTCCTTTCTTCCTCCTAAGGTTCTGTTCTGCCCTGGGTTGGTTATACTTGCTTGCCACCTCCTTTGCTGCCGCCTGAGCACTACCCCCTTCCCCAAACACTGGTCACAACTCACTGTGAAATGCCCAGAGACCACAAGGTCAATGGCTAGACCACAAGGTGAGTGCTTGCCCACTTGAGGTTTGCCTCTTCTGAGGCCCTTGCTCAAGCCCCATCAGTCCGGCCCTACACATCCCTCAGCCCCCGAGTATGGATAGTCCATTCCTAACCAACCCTGGGAATCCTGTGTGTGAAAGCAGCTACCCAGAAGCTGATCTGTATAGGACACCCTCAAATGCCCTGTCCCCTACCCCTCAGGCCCCAGACCCCAGTCCAGCCCCGCCTGGTGCATCAGGGACCTCAAAGATGTTCCCAACTCCAACACGGAACCCTTGGGTCCTTCCAAGGAGGCTGATCAGGAAGAGTTCTGAACCAGCAAGAGGAAACCCTACCTAAGGAGGCAGAGCATCTGTAGTGGAGCCACTGGGTTCCAGAAGTTACTGTTTTATCTCATGAACTGAAATCTGATCCTTTCCCCAGAGATTATAACCACCCATTAAAGTTCACAAAATAAGCATCCCCTTTTCACATGACAGCCTCCCTCCCTCCCTATCTTATCACATTATATCAGTCATCTGCCTAAGTCTGTCTGCCCCAAGGTCAGGCACTCCCATGGTCAGGGACTGAGTCTTCTTCATATGTCCTTCTCCAGAACTTAGACAATTCCCCCAGCATAAAGTCACTACTCAGTAAACTTCTGGAATTCAGGGGACCCTCTTTCTGCCCAGTCTCAACATCTTCCCTGTCTCTTGGTGTCTTCTCCAGACTAAATGTCTGAGGCCCCGCACAACCTGTTCCCCAGGACAACTCAGAAAGGCAGTGCTGGTGCCTCAGACTGCAGAAGATGGAAAGGAAAAATTACAAAAACCAAGCCACCCCAAACAGAACAACACAAAAACCTTTGAATGCTGAGATTCCATCATCCTCAAGCTTCAGAGCCAGCTGCTTTGCAGACAGCAACCTTCTCTGTTTACTCAAGACCCCCCAGGGTCAGCCCATTCAGAAAGCTTCACCAGTCGCCCATGGCATGTGCTACCTCACTGAGGGGGTTTTCCCAGTGTCCAGCTCCCTTTCCTCCACAGGACAGCCCTATGTGCCACCTCCCTGCAGAGGCCAGATGGATGGGGTGATACTGGGGGACCTGCAGTGCCTGGAGGATCTGTTCCCCAGGAGGCTCATCTCAACTGATCAGTTGGTTTTCAGGACCTACTTACAAGCTGGTTCCCACAGGGCTCCTTGCCATTATCACTGCACTGCTGGTGTGTCATGGATTCCCCTGACAAGGAGGACAGCAGCTCTGTGCACTTGGGAGGGCAGCAGAAGGCAGGAGGGTTATGCCCTATTGTGCATCGAGGAACAGAGCCACCCACACTCCTAGACCAGCTCCCCCACCTCTTTGCTCCTCCCTAGAGCACACCCACTGAACACTATTAAAATTATCCCTGGGCCCTAATTTCTAACTTCCCTCCCCAATCTCTTCAAGACAAGAACAGACCTGCAGGTCAGGTGTGGTGGCTTACCACTTTGGAAGGCCAAGGCAGTGGATTGTCTGAGCTCAGGAGTTTGAGATCAACCTGAGCAAGAGTGAGACCCTGTCTCTACTAAAAATAGAAAGAAAAAAAAAAGCTAGCTGGGAAGTTGGGGAGGGAAATTAGAAACACACTCTTACCAAAGCCTTAGAATGGCTTATTAACTCAGGTGCAAAGTCTCCTGCACCCCACTCAACGCTGTGATTCTAAAGATAGTGACCTTAACCACCATGCCCAGCATTTATCCTGCTTTGAAGGGTCAGGCTCTGCACTGGCCACTTTTATATGTATCATCTCATTTAATCATCATGACAATGACTTGGGGCAGATATCCTTACCTTTGTTCACAGATGACAAAACTGAGGCTTAGAGGGGTTTGGTAACTTGATGAAAGTGGAGTAGGAATTTGAATGTATGTCAGTTTCACTGTAAACTCAAGTACCAGACAAACCACTATGAATTCTGCCGAGGAGCTCCTCCTGAGGTCATAGGAATAGGAATAAACTTCCGATTTCTACCAGGGAGGTGCGTTTACAGCAGCAGGAGGCTGGAGTAGGTGGTTGACAGGGACTTGGTGTCCTGTGACTCCTTAGTACAACCCTGTGCCCAGCTTTTCACAGCTGGGAGCTGAGATGGGTCATGTACACATACAGGTGGTCCCTGGGTTATGAATGAGATAGGGTCTGTAGGCTTTTTGTTTGTTTGTTTTTGAGACACAGCCTCATGTGGTTGCCCTCAGTAAAGTGCTGTGGCATCATAGTTCACAGCAACCTCAAACTCCTGCGCTCAAGTGATTCTCTTGTCTCAGCCTCCCAAGTAACTGAGACTCCAGGCGCCTGCCACTACTCCCAGCTAGTTTTCTTTTTTCTTTTTTTTTTTTTTCTATTTTTAGTAGAGACAGGGTCTCACTCTTGCTCAGGTTGGTCTCAAACTCCTGAGCTCAGACAATCTACTGCCTTGGCCTTCCACAATGGTAAGCCACCACACCTGATCTGCAGGTTGTTCTTAAGCTGAATTTGTATGTAAGTTGCAACAGGTACATTAACCTATTATCTCTAATGGCCTCTGTTCATAAATGAGAGATGTACATAAGTCAGATGTTTGTAACTTGGGGACTGCCTATACACATACACATTCAAATGCAGATACATACACTCACACACACACACACACACACACACACGCACAAACTTCCAGTAAGGGTAATAACATCATTGCAACTCCAGATCACATCACCAGACAGCTAATCACACTGAAATATGCTGGGACCCAGTAACAGACCAAACCAATGGGCAATGCAGGTTGCTCTCTTGACCCGGGTTCTGTGTAATCTAGGAACATCACATCACTAATGTGGACCTCAAGTTTCCTTCCTTTTGCTATTTATCAAACTTTACCAAACACCAGTTATAGATCAGTACTATGGGTGGTGGCTAAGGTCTCTGACTCCGCAGTCAGACTGCCTGGGGTTTGCATCCTGGTTCTACTGTTTACCAGCTGTGGGATGTTAGGCAAGTTCAAATCTCTGTGCTTCAGTTTTCCCATCTGTAAATGGGTATAATAATAGTTCCCATCTCATGAAGTTTTTTTGTTTTTGTTTTTGAGACAGAGAGTCACTTTGTTGTCCTTGGTAGAGTGCTATGGCATCATAGCTCACAGCAACTTCCAACTCTTGGGCTCATCATAGCTCACAGCAACTTCCAACTCTTGCCTAAGTTTTTCACTTTTTAGTAGAGACAGAGTCTCACTCTTGCTCAAGCTGGTCTCAAACTTGTGAACTCAAGTGATCCACCTGCCTCAGCCTCCCAGAGTGCTAGGATTACAGGCATAAGCCATCGTGCCTGGCCTCTCATGGAGTTGTTACAATAAATAAACAGAAATAACACACACGTAAGTGTTTAAAATGTTGTCTGCCACATAGGTAGGGCAAAGAGACGATTAAGGAGTTAACAACTACTGGACCTCTCTTCAGTGAGAAAGGTCATGAACTAAGGAGAAAAGCAGACCAGGTGCTTCTACACTGGCAAACTGTGGATGACAGAAGAGCCACTCAAAGCTGTCCACGTTCTCATCCCCAGAACCTATAAATATGTGACTTCATGTAACAAAAGGGACTGTACAGATGGGATTCAGCTAAGCATCTTGAGTTGGGGAGATGCAATCATAAGGAAAGAGATAGCAGATGTGATGAGAGAAGCAGAGGTTGGAGCAATGAACTTGGAATAGAGAGGGAAGGGCTGCTAGCCAAGGGATGCAGACAGACCCCAGAAGACAAGTCAAGGGCACAAATTCCTTCCTGGAGCCTCCGGAAAGAACACAGCCCTATGGACTTTGACCTTAGCCTCCAGTACTCATTTCAGACTTGTGACCTCCGAACTGCAAGGGACTAAACTTGTGTTTTTTTAAGCTACTGCATTTATAGTAAATTTTTTTTATTGCACAATAGAAAGCTACTACACATGCCGTTGGCTATATTTGCTGTGTTTCACAAACCCTCTCGTATTTCACAAAAGCCACTCGCTAACTCATTATGACTCATGTCCCTACCTCCCCAAAGAGATGAAGTGTAAATTTAAGCTCCCAGAAGGAAGTGTTCACTGGGGTGGAAGTGGCTTCTCGTGTGGCCCCTTGTATTCCTCTCTAAAACAAGGGAGCTTGGCGAGGGAGGAGGACTAGAACAGCCTGCCCCACACCACGCAAAAACAACAGTTCACGGACTTTCTGGGAGAGCCTCAAAGTACCAGGACCCAATGGTTGATAACAGAGAATAGTATCGTTTTGTATCTGCATGACTTTTTGTGGTTTTCATTATTTTTATATCCATTGCCTCATTCTGATTTCAACCAACCTATAGAAATAACTTGTTCAAAACCACATCCTCAGAGAGTAAAAGATCCAGAACTTGAAGCCAGTCTTTTGTCTCTAGAACTAATGTTCTTTCTGCAAGATCTATCCCGTCCTTACCTTCATGGGTGGTGAGTGAGACAACCATGGATCCGTCCCAGAATCTCTGCCTGGTGTGAGTGGCACTTTCTCACCCAGCCATCCCACCCTCCTCCTCAGAGGTGGCTTAACTTCTATCAGCTGAGATGCAAACAGCTGTGAGCAATCAGAGAGGGGTGAGAGGGAAAGACAAGACACACAATATGAAAGGGTTAATGTGGACAAGAGATCAGCCCGTTCCTCCAGAAAAGAAAGTCGAAACTGGCCAGCACAGTGGCTCACACCTATAATCCCAGCATTCTGGGAGGCTGAGGTGGGAGGATCACTTTGAGCTCAGGAGTTTGAGACCAGCCTAAGCAAGAGCAAGACCCTGTCTTTACTAAAAATAGGAAAGCAACAACAACAAGTAGCCAAGTGTAGTATCAGGTGCCTATTGTCTCAGCTACTCAGGAGGCTGAGGCCCGAGGATCCTCGAGCCCAGGAATTTGAGGTTGCTGTAAGCTGTGATGATGCCAGGGCACTTTACCCAGTGTGACAGAGTGAGACACTGTCTCAGGGAAAAAAAAAAGCCCAGAGTCAAAACTTTGCACGAAAGCTATTTCCCTCGAGCCTGAACTCAGGGAAGTAGCTTAATGTGGAAAAAAGAAATTGTGGTCCAGACTGGGGTCAGCCGACCCGAGCTCTGCTTCTGTCACAGACCAGCTGGTGGATCTTAAAACAGTCATGCAGGCCAGGCGCGGTGGTTCACGGTCCTCCTAGCACTCTGGGAGGCAAAGGCAGGTGGATTGCTTGAGCTCAGGAGTTCACGAGCAGCCTGAACAAAAGTGAGACACGTCTCTACTAAAAATAGAAAAACTGAGGCAATAGGATCGCTTGAGCCCGAGTCTGAGGTTGCTGTGAGCTGTGATGCCAGTGGAGTTTACCCAGGGTGACAGCTTGAGGCTCTGTCTCAAAAAAATAAAAAAGTCATACAAAAAAGGGTATTGGACTAGACAAGTTCTACTTAGCAATTCCGGCTGTCTCTTTCTGAGAGTCAACCTCTGGAGGTTTTTTCCAAACAGGGCATAATATGAAATTATTTTGAGACAATATGAAATTATTTGCACTACCTACTGGCCTTCCCAAATCCCTCCCTCCCAGACTGAAGGAGAGTTTTGCTCTCGTCTCATTTGTGCTCCTCATTGAATCCAGCGCTCCCTGTCTGGTGATGTTACCCTCCTCCTCTCACGCAGACGCCTCCTCTGTCTCTTGCACGGCGTTTACCACACTTGATCATAATTTTCTATCTTCTAAGCTGGATGGCTGGTTCCTTGAGGGTGGAGATTACAGCTAATTATTTTTGTACTCTGACTCCAGTTATGATAGGATATAATAGTTGCAATACATATAAATGTATGCTGAAGTGTCTACCGAATACATAAAAAAAAAAAGACAGCATTACACAAGGAAATGGTGGTTGAGGATCTTGGGAAGATCACTTTGTCTCTTCGCAGGTCATTTGGAAATAATCTCCTGTGCTTTATTTGCATTACAGGGTAAAGAAAACTTCATATGTGTTGAGGGAGAAAGGAGAGAAAAGGAAAAGAGAGGGAGGGAAGGGAAGCCAGATGGGTCAAGGCTGCACTAGTTCTCCAGGACAAGTAAAGTCTGATTAGGCTAAAAGAGGGGAAGGGATGGGCAGCAGTTTAAGGAGAGGTGGATTCAGCTGGGCACGGTGGCTCACATCTATAATCCTAGCACTCTGGGAGCATTGCCTGAGATCAGGAGGTCAAGACCAGCCTGAGCAAGAGCGAGACCTTGTCTCTAAAAATAGCTGGGCGCTGTGGGGAGCGCCTGTAGTCCCAGCTACTTAGGAGGCTGAAACAAGACAATCACTTGAGGCCAAGAGTTTGAGGATGCTGTGAGCTGTGACATCACGGCACAATACTGAGGGCAACAAAGTGAGACTCTGTCTCAAAAAATAAAGAGAGGTAGATTCAGAAACAATAGTGTAGCGGCCTCTGAGAGCCCTGGCAACCCTGCACGCGCAATGCATATGTGTCTGAACCGGCTCTACACAACAGCAGCCACTCAGGCAGATTTTTTTCCTACTCTCTAAGTGCTTTCTACCCAACTTAAAAGAATAAACATTTAGAGGACAAATCCTTTCAGTAAATATTTTTGAATGGGGGACAGTCAACACGGAAGTAGGATCATAAACAATCTTGCTACCTAATAACACAGAGAAGGTTCATCCAAAAAAAAAAAAAACAAACCTGAAAGAAATCGGGAACATTTGGCTGCCTCTGGCCATCTGTGCTGTCAGCTTCCCCTTGGCATTTTCCGGACTACTGTGAGCTGCCACTGAGCTTCCCACTCTGTGTGGGAACAGCCCTGGGCCTGGTGGAGTTCACTGCCACAGTCGCTGTTATGTACAAGAATGTTTATGCTTCCTCGGGGGCAAGGGAACACAATTGGAGGTGTCACACAAACAGCTGGTGACTGTGCAGAAGGGAAGATGTCCCTTTAATTAAAAAGATGCCCTTGAGCAGTTTATTTACCGCAGGTGACATGCAAATTCATGAAGGGTCCACGTTTACTCCAGGTGCCAAGGCACTAACCTCCTTTTGTATTTAACTAGCACTTTGGTTGTAGTTTGTAAGAAAGCAAGTTATGTACCAATTTGAAAATTATACTAATACACACTAGTTAAATGACTCCCCACTGTTGTAAGTGCCTCCTATCTTTCTTCCTTTCTGTTTATTTACTCTCCAGTTCTAGAGAGTAGAATCTAGAGAGTGCCAGCGAATACAAATATCAACGATCCTGAGCAGTTTTCTTTAAAGGGAGAGAAGAAGAATTTGACAATAAAGCACTGGGGAAAACAAAACGAAAACAGAAACAGGAAGGCCAAGTGTTCAGGAACAGAGAAGCACACATGAGGCAGTGAGAGTCCCTGCGCTGTGTGAAAACCCTTGTCCATGTCACCCCAAAGTCACCAAAATTGCAAGGGACCAAAGAGGTGGTGACTTCAACCCCCTTTACGCCTGAGACCACTGAGGCCTGAGAAGGAAAGGGATGAATGTGAGGCTGAGTAGCTAATAGGTGAGAGGGGAGTGAGAGCACAAAGCCAGGGTTTGAAAGAAAGGTAGACCTAGTTTGCTTTTGTGGTATCTTATCACCAGGCTACCACCTGAGGGCTGGGCACAGAATCCAGAGCCCTGGGCACATCTGTAAGGCTGTGTTCAGCCAGGCCTAGAAAAGACAGACTTGTGGGTCCCTGTGTATGATTTACAGCCAGCTTAAGAGACTGGCTAATTCAGAGAGCCGGCGGTAAAACCTGACATTTGTCTTTTCCTCCCCAGGACTGCAGAGAACGTAGGAGGATGCGCACACATGATGAGAGATCGGTTTCTGCAGGTTTTCACCTAGGGCACCTCACCATAGACATCATCAACCTCATCCTCAGTAGGTGGCAAAGAGCACGACTGCCAAGAGTCAGGACAATGGGGATGTGGGCAAGGTGGAATAAGAAGGAGATTGCTTATCACATACTCTGAGTGGCTGGCTGGGGCCCAGAGCACCCCAGTCATTTTCTAGAGAAAATCCAGAGATTCTCCCCATAAGCCTTTGGACAGACACCCAGTGGACCCTGGGAGAATCCTCCCATGAAGAAGACCAGAGTGTTCAGTCTGATGAGGACGGCAGGCTTCTCATTCTCCTGGCCTCGGCTCTGCATCCTGCTTGGGGCTGTGCCCATCACAGTGCAGAGAGGATCTGTTCTTGAGCACTGCTCTCTCTCTCCCCGGGGCTCAAGTCTGATTCCATTTGAGAGGAGTCAGAAGGCAACCATATGGCACCCCTTCAAATCTCGAGCCCTCGCCATTTATTACAGTCAGCAGTTGGGCGGCACTAGCTCTGCTCTGGGTTTGCTGCCACGTAGGCCTGGCACCCCTGCGGACACTCGAGCAAACGAGAAGTGCAGGAACAGAGTGTGGGATGGCAACAGAAAGCATCAGCCGGCCTCTAACTCCCTCACCACTTGATGGCCACGGCTCAGTGAGAAACGTGAAAGTGGCGGGCGCCCAAGGAACCAGACAACAGAGGGAGCCGTGTGGAATAACATCACCACTTGGGCGGCAATAATTCCCACCCGCTACTGAGGGTTTGCGAATGCCAGACTCTCTCCAGCTGTTTGCATGGATTGGCACCTTTAACCCTCACAATGGTCCTTCAAGGTAAGGATAGTCACTGTTAGTATTTTACAGACAGGAAAACCAAGGCTTAGTGGGTTCAGCTAAGCCAAGGTGACCCAGCTGGTAAGGGGCAGAGATAGGACTCAAACCCAAGCTGTCTGAACAGCTGCCGCACATTCAGACTTCTATCAAGATAGAAGGGATGGGGCAGATAAAATGGGATCTCTCCAGTTTCTGGCTGCCAAGTAAAGGGATGCCCCCTTTACACACATGGATCCCGCTGGGAGCAGGGCGGTATTGACAGTACCACCGCCATGTCATCAGCTGGATTTTGCAAAGTTAGTAGGAGACATGATTCCCTAGTTTTGCTGTCTCTCTGAAAAGCAAAGCCTTTACCTCTGAGAATTACTGTCCACTTACTGAAAGGCAGCTGGAGTTTGAAGTGGCAGAAGGCAAGGAACAGGGTAGTGACAAAAACCACAGGACAGAGCCATGGAACAGGGTAGTGAAAAAAACCACAGGACAGAGCCATGAGGCAGGATGCTCTTCAATCTCGGCGCCATTTAATCTTCTGAATCTCGAGTGTCTCATCATCTTATCAGGGCCTGAGACTTGCTAGTGATTACTATATGAATCGTTTTCTAAGCTCTAAAATGTCTTAAAAAACCCCACAGTATTATTAGAAATTAGGGCCTAAGAGGGAATTTTCACAGAAGCGGTGTATAAGGAGTTATAATTACCCTGCTGTCCAAATGCCTCCAGGTCTATTCAGCAATAATAAGAGAAGAACTACACGTAGGTTGGGTCTCAGAAGTATTATTCTGAAGGAAAGAAGCCGGGTACCTAGCATGCATCACATAATTCCATTTGTGTGCAAGTCTAGGCAAGGCAAACTAGTCTGTAGTAACAGAAAGCAGACTGGCAGTCCCCCAGGGCTGGGGCTACAAGGAGGACTAACAGCAGGTACACAGGTACATTCATCCGTCAAAATGCATCGGTCTTTAAACTGGTTTAGTTTATTGTACATAACTTAGACTTCAGCAAAGTTCAAACATAAAACATGTCAAGGTTTTCTTATTAGCCTAGAAAGTTTACTAGACTGGCTTTCTTGGCCTGAGGCTATTATGGCAACAGATCCCCCATGCACCAACTGTGTGACCAACCTTGAGCAGGTCCCTGAACTCCCTGAGCCTCAAGTTTCCTCATCTTCAAAATGAGACACACATCGTGGGGACTGCTGTGGGGTATTTAATGCATGTGACAGCAATTTTAAACTGTGCAATAACACGCAAACGTACGACGTTGCGTGGGTGTGTGGTCATGGCAGGTAGAATAGAGACTTCCTTGTCCTGCCCACATGTAAGAGCCTGTGAGCTGCAAGGTAGGCTCTGGTTTTTCTTCTCTTTTCAATCCAAGGCCCCTGCAGCCCCTGCCCTGGAGTCAGTTACATTTCAGAGATGCTGAGTTGGCCAAGTGCTTTCAGAGGATCCAATGTCAACTAACAGGTAAGCTGGAGAAAGGCAAAGAAACCAGATCCTTTAATTCATGGGCTCCAAATGATGCTTCTCAACTCCTGGTGCAGCCAACTTTGAGCTGCTTTTATCTTTGGGCAGTGAAGCACAGCTAACACAGCTGACGGTCTAAAGCCAAGTGGAAGGCGCTCATTCCAGCTCTCTCCTTCTGCCACTGTCCTGATCTTTAACTAGTAGTGTTCAAATATTCTCAGTAGAAACCAAGTACATGTATTTCAGCAGTACATGTAATTGCTTGCCAGACTCCTCGACCACCATCTCCCTTCCTCTCTGTTCTTCCAACCCAACACAACAATGCCATAACACAATCTTGTATCCAGATTGTATTTTTAACTTTCCCAAGTCCTTCCCTGTCCAGTATCTCATCTTATCTTCACAAAGCCCCATGACTCAACGGATACTGCCATGTACAGAAGCTAATCAGAATATTGAGGGGAAAGGGTTAAATGAAAGCTGCAAAAACTTCATATATTAATCAGAAGCTGGCCCAGCTCTCAGGACGTCTGACCACTGATGCAGTGTCCTTCCCAAGATTGTCCTGTCTCAATTGTTAGGAAACACTGAAAGCCATTTGCTGTAGACAAAAAAAGTTCCAGCCACGGGTAGCTTTTAACTTTAAAAATTAAAAAAAAAAAAATGGGGTGGGGGTCAGGGTTGTATCAACAAGGACTCTTCAGATTCAATTATTCATCTGCTTGCTCCAAGCCCCAGAGTTGGCCCCAAGTTGCAGAAGAGATGAGAGGCTCTCTCCCCGGAGACCACAGAGTGCAAGTCAGGTTGTGCAAAGTGACAGCTCTTATCAGAGCCCTGGCCTGCCTTTTCCAGTGTTAGGCTCAGCCTCCCCCGGCCTCTGAGGCCTCTTCTTCCCCAGGCCTTTGCTTGACACACACTCTTCATTTTCCCTCTGGCCGACCTAACTTGCCTAGAGGAAGTTAAACCTTTATTTTTAGAACTTTTGGAACAGAGAAGTGTAAGTAGACATAGAAAGAAAAAGGAAGGGATAGGCCATTTTGGCCCCTTGAAAGTTTCCTTCCTGATGCCTCCCTAACACCTCTTTTTCCTTGTATTTGCACGTGCACACACACAACGTTGAAATCGCCACTTCTCCACCCATGTGGCAGGTTCTCCTACAGCAGTGTCTAAGGTGGACCAAAGTTCATATAGTGGGATGGAAAAAACCTAGCCTAGCCTGTGGGGGGAAAGGAGCTGCAGAGGGCACACCCCGAGAGCACCCTTCTTGAGCCATTCCTGCAGCCCCTCCTCCTCTTAGCTGTTACCTAACAAGCATGCAGTTATTAATGATGTTTCCCCAGCAAGGCCCTGTAGAGGGTAAGTGATGTCTGAGACCAGAGCACAGCACAGCAGGGGTTGGAATGGGACCTGCCTTGCTGGCCTTGGCCCACTCTACTGGCCTATCCAGAGCCCAGCTGAAGTATCCCTTCTTGCTGCTGAGTAAAACAGATCCAGTTAAACCCATAGGGGAAATCAGAGCTGACAGCTCTAGCTACTGTCAGTCTTTGAAAGGGCCACATTTGAAACAACTGTCGCATCCCCTCTTGAGGCAACACATCTAAGTCTTCCTGAACCCAAGAGACCATAACTGCTCTTTCCTCCTTTGGATTTTTATTATGATCCACCCTCCAGGCTAAGGCGCAAGAAAGAGGCTTCTCATAAACTAAGCCTGATGCCCTGGCTCTCTTTCTTCTCAGCTCTCCAAGATGAAGTTAAAATCCTATTCTCTTAAATCTCTGATGGCCCCTCTTCTGACTGGCCTGTTATTAAAGGAAAGGCCAAGCACAGCAGCCTGTCTGGGTTGAGGTAGGAGGGGGAAACACAGCAGGCCAGGGATTACAACTAGATCAGGCAACCTCTAAGGCCTCTGCCCCCTTCAAGGCAGGGAGTTAAAAAAGGCAGAGCAGCACACCCAAGCTCCCTCCCTCCAGGCTTGCTCTTTGTTACCAACTTGGTAAAGAGAGGTTGTCCTACTAATAATAATAATGATAATAATAACAGTACCTGTGATAGGCTAAATAATGATTCCCCAAGGGATATCCATGTCCTTATCCCTAGAACCTATGAATGCACCTATGAATGCTACCTTAGCTAGAAAAAAAAAAAAAGACTTTGCAGATATGATTAAAGTAGGGGCCTTGAGATGGGGAGATAATGTTATATTCTCCCCAACACATGTATGTATGATCATATGTATCCTTACAAGAGACATGTGGATAGACATTCCACACAGAGAGGGAAAGACAACATGACCAGGCAAAGAAGAAAATGATACAATCACAAGTCAAAGAATACTGGTCCCTACCAGAAGCTGGAAGAGACAGTGAACAGATTCTCCCAAAAACCTATAGAAGGGAGCAGCAGCCTGCTACCACCTTGATTCCAGGCCCAGTGATGCTGATTTGGGACTTCTGGTCTCTAGAGTTGTAAGCGTAAATTTCTGTTGTTTTAAGCCATGCAGTTTGTGGTCATTTGTTACAGCAGCCACAGGAAAGTACTATAGTAGCTAATACTTAATGATTGCCCACTATGTGCCAGCAACTGTTTTAAGCATTTTACTCACATTAAATCATTTCCATCCTGGGCCTAGGTGATGGGAGGCCTGGGCTATACAGACACAATGCCTTAGTCTGAATCTCAGCTTACTGTTGTGACTTTAAGCAAGTTATGCAACCTTTCTAAACCTCAGTTTTCCAATTTCTAAAATGGGCCTGTAGTACCTTCTTCACTGAGTTACTGGGAGGATAAAATAGGTAATAGAGATAAGATACTTAGAACAATACATAGTTTTTGTTCTAACTATCTGTCTTTAAAAGAAGAACTATATATATACATATTTCACCAATCCATGCTAGCTAATATGAGATGTCAGGGTTTAGCAAGCCAAAATTAGACTGACATACTAATCTGTCAGGACACAGGCAAGGCCTACTAGACTCTTTGCAGGAGGAACAATGTCCCCTTAAAGCCAGTTTGAGCAGCAAATTTGATAGTCTGAGGAGTTAAGTATTTCTTCCCTTAATTAAGCAATTTAGGTCTTTCATGTTGGCCTCATTTCAGAAAAGGCAGTTGCCTGGGACTATGCTAATTCTGCATCATTTCCCAGCTGACTTCCTGGCTCCTACCTCCAGTTTTTAAGGAGAGCACTGCACGTTGATCATCCACACAAAGGCCCTAACTTGCAGCATCCACACCTCATACACCTTTGCGGAGCTAAGGACTTCTCCCTGAAACTCTGGTATCAGGAACTGGAGCCCTAGTCTTCCGAGGTCACCAGAAGGCACAAACCTCAGTCCATTTTACAGCTTTCCAAGGTTGTTCCCACCTGTCTCAGCAAGATGACGATAAATTCAAGGTCTGCTCTGATCAACTAGGTTAGTAAAGAATACACAAGGTTTGCCCTGGGGCAGGAGAAGGGAGACCTAAAGTTATCACCTGGAAAATTGGGGAGGAAATAAAAGAACTTTTATTTACTTGGCTCTTCCCGATAAAGTTTGCCCAACTCTCCTATTCAGGTGATGTAATTCAAAGGGGTAAAGAAGCTGCGCCCCAAAGGCTCCCAGGTCTGGTGTCCCCACCTAAGAAATCTGCAGCCAGAGATTAACAAGGGAGAAGGACCTGGGCACTGGCCTTGACGTCCCCTTAGGCACGGTTCCAGCCCCTCAGACTTGAGTTGATCAGCTTAAGAAGACTCCTACCGCTGCTGCCCAGTGCTGGCAACCAGGCCTCTCCCAGGCAGGCTGCAGGGGCAGCCACCTGCGCTCTCGCTGCCCTTCCCTATCCCACTCTCCGAGAGGAAGGATGGAGGACAGCTCCTCCTTCGTACTCCCGGGCACCCACAGATTTCTGCGCTGCCGTCACCACTGATGAGAACCCAGGTTCCCTGGAAGGATCGTTTCCCCTTCTGGTTCCATCTCCCTATCAGTGAACACGCAGCAACACCCACGCCCGCGCTCCTCCTAGTCCAGAAAGAGACCTCCGGAGCTGGAAGCCGCTGCATGGGCGCCGGCCTCCCTGCCCCTCAGTCCCTTGCCGTTTTCCAAACCCTAGAAGATCCCAAGCCAGTCCTGCGTTCGGGATGGAAAGGGTTCCGGAGTCCTCCGTGCGGCCCCGCCTCCCCAGGGGCTCGGCGCCGGAGCCCTAGCGGAGCGCGCGAGGGAACAGTTTAGCTCCACCCGCCGGATCCTGGAGCCGGGCACCGTACCCGGGACTCGAATCTAGTGCTCTCGCCCCCAGCTTTAGGCATCCCGAGGCAAACCCCCAGTCCAGCGCTCCCGCGCCGCGTCTTCTCCTGCACACCCGCCCAGAGACGAGTCCCGGGCTGCCAGCGCGCCCATCCCGCCCCCAACAGGTCGTGGGCAGCGGGGAGCGCGCCGCCCGTGAGGCAGGCGCGGGGAGGCGAGCCGGAGCGAAGCCGAGGGTCGGCGGCGCAGGGCGGGAGGGGTCTCCGGGGCTCCAAGCCGGGACACTTACGCGCGGGCTCTGGGGAACCCCATGGAGAGAAGCACGTCCAGGGCCGATCCATGCTTGATGGTGCCGGGGCGCTGCTGGCGGTTCCTCCGGGGGGTGACTTTGCTGTACAGCTCCTCTCTCGCAGCCATGCCGAGCGGGCTGGGGTTGCCGTACTGAGCCATGGCTCAGCGGCCAGCCATAGCTGAGGAAGGCGCCGGAGCCCGATCGTCCGAGGAGGAGGAGGGAGTCGGACTGGGGCAGGGGAGGGGGCCCGGGGACCGAGCGCCAGGCGGGAGGCGGCGGCGGAGGCGGCGCTGCGAGCTTCCCCAGTGTCGAGACTCTGACGCTTCCTGGTGAGGCCACCGGAGCCACAGCACCGGCAAGCAGCTTCTGCGGGACGGGCCGTCGGCCACTCTGGCCCCGGCTGTCCCCAGCACTGCGCCCGCAGTAGCCCTCGCTCCTCCGCCCCCCTCCTTCTCCGCCTCTAGCAGTCCGGGAATTTGCAATGAGTAATTTTTGAATGGATCAAAAAGGAAAAGCAGCCTTGTGGGCTGGCCCTGCCTTGCCATTACCCGGGCCCCGCCCCTCTCTTAAAGAAGCAGCGCTTCCCCGGGCTGCTCGCCGCCGGGCGCGAGCGGTAGTCAGGCTGCTCTGGGCCGAAGATCTCAATCCGTGGAGGCAGCCTGTGTGTTTCGGCTGCCCTCTCCTTGTCTTGCATGTCACCCCAGCTGGGGCTCAAGACGGCAGATCAGCTCATTTCAAGTTTTCATGTGGTTGAACATGGGGTTAATAATGGAAATCAAGTGAACCGGTGAATGGCATTAATGGAACAGAAGGCCAAACCATAAGGCCCAGGTAAAAGGTTTTGCTTCTGAAAGATTCTGCAAAGCCTGGAGTGTTGTTTGGACTACTGGGAGCTGAGTTCCCCTCAGCTCGCCAGGTGACGACACTGAAGCCCTGCCCAGGTGTCTTGACTGGTGGGCGACTGGACAGTGTCCTCAGGGGGAAAAGCAAGGAACTGGGAAGGGAGGGGCGGGGGAGGAAAGGAGAAGAGGGAAGGGAAAAAGAAAGGAGGAAGGAGGAGGAGAGGTAGGAAGGGCTAGGAGAGGAGAGGGGAGAAGGAACAGAGAAAGAGCGCTTCCTGATTGATTATAAGAGGTGTTTGAAATGCAGCAGGCTGATTTTCATGAGGGAGTGAGGATCCTCTCAATAACAGGATTCAAAGAAAGACTGACTCACCACTGCACAGTAATGATAAGTGAATTGCATCCTAAATTGGACAAAACAACTCCCCCAGCAGAGAAGGTAGAAGTCCTATCTGTGCCCCACACTGTGCGGCTGGAGGATGTCAAAGCTCTGTCTCATTTGCACACAAAGTCATTGTCCTCAGTGAGCGACAAGGGCCCCACGTGGCCTAATGGAGGAGGCACAGAGCGAACCCTAGCTGATAATGATAACAAAACCTTGCATGTATTGAACTATTGTATGTGCCAGTCACTGCGCTAAGTATAATGAATGGATTAACTCACTGAATTTTTACAATGACCCTGTGGGATGTGTACGATCATTATCCTCGTTTTATAAATGAGAAAACTCAGCTCAGAGAAGTCGAGGAAGATTAGGAGCTGGTGGGAGCTTTTTATCTGTCCCCTGTCTTGGAGAAGTTACTCCTCCCCTCTACAGCCCCATTTCCTCATTTGTGGGGATCTGGTCCTGGTAACCTAGCCTTACACACGCTGGGCACTTCTGAAACGTCGGCCCCTACCCTTTCCCTGCTTCGAGTGGGGGGTGGGGGGAGGATGGTGACCAGCACTCACAGAGTAGCTTTTAATGTTGCTTTATAAGACATCTGAAGGTTTAACCAGGGGAAATGATACAGCATAATTCCCTAAGCCTGAAATTGGCTTTCTAAAGAATATCCAATGCTGTTTGGAAGTAAGGAGATAAGACAGCTCCAGCTTAAGCACCACTGAGCATGATTCTGCCTCCTGCCCTATGAAAGAAAGCTTATGCCTGCTAGGTGGGAGCTTCTTCTAGAGCAGAGAGGGGTGTCCTGGAGACCTGGCCGAATGCTTTCTAGGGCATGGAGCAAAAAGACAGGACTGGCCCGGAAACACCATTCCCCAGTAGACTAGGGCGTGTTCAGTAAAGCATGCTGTACCTTACCCAATATTCTGACTATTTTCCAAATGCCTGGGCTGAGAGTCAAGTGATTTGGATCCTAGCCAAGAGATAATAATGTCTGTGCTCCACAAACCACCAAGCGCTACACAAATAATAATAATTCAAATTTATCGAGTAGTTACTATACCCTGGTGCTGTTCTTAGCTTCTAACACATGTAACTCATTTAATTCCTTGACAGGGTTATCAAGTAGGTACTATCATATTATCAGCCACTTCACAAATAAAGATGCTGACGCTGCCAGAGGTCAAGTATCTGTTCAATGTGGCAGAGCTGGGATTGGAACTCTGAACATTTGGCCAAATGACCACTTACCTTCTTTGTTGTGATGATAAAAGCATGCTAGCCTTTAAGATAGCATTTTGACTCTTCCTCTGCTCCTTGGCATAGAATTGTTGGATGTCTTTTTCTATAGAAAAATTGAATTAATTGTCTTTTCCCTGCCTCTAGGCAAATAGTGAGATAGAGGAAATGATGAATATAAAAATAGTTTTAGGATGGCAGGGCATGGTGGCTTACATCAGTAATCCTACAACTCCAGAAGGCTGAGTCAGGAGGATCCCTTGGGCTCAGGAATTTGAGACCAGCCTGAGCAAGAGCAGGACCCCATCTACTAAAAATAGAAAAACTGTCTGGGCCTTGTGGTGGGCACCTATAGTCCTGGCTACTTGGGAGTCTGAGACAAGGAGATTGCTAGAGCCCAGGAGTTTGAGGTTACAGTGAGCTATGATGATGCCACTGCACTCTAACCAGGGTGACCCTATCTCCAAAAAAAAAATCATTTTGGGCCAAGCCCAGTGGTTCACACCTCTAATCCCAGCACTTGGGAGGCTGAGGCCCGAGCACACAGATTCAAGACCAGCCTGAGTCAGAGCAAGATCTTGTCTCTAAAAATAGCCTGGTATTGTGGTGGGCACCTGTAGTCTCAGCTACTTGGGAGGCTGAGGCAAAAGAATCACTTAATTCCAGGAGTTTGAGGTTTCTGTGAGCTGTGACGCCACAGCACTCTACCAAGAGTGACAAAGTGAGACTCTGTCTCAAAAAAAAAAAAAATAGTTTTAAGTTGCCTGGATAAAGCACTGTCACTTTAGATATGAACTATTATGTCTGGGGCACTATTAGCGAAGCCCCAGCTTGGCTTCCGCGCCCTTTGTGAGTTTAGCGTCAGCACTCATTCATCTTAGGACTGCCAACTATCCCAGATCTAAGGAACCAAAAACTGGGGTCCCTGGGACTCAGCACAGGGCTGGGCACATTGCAAGAGCAATGGTTGTTGATTGGTTATTTATTCTGTGAGGCCAAGAGAGAGAGAAAGCTCATGTGTTCAAAATAGCAAAAGAGTTGGCTTGGTGCCCTTAGCTCAGTGGTTAGGGTGCCAGCCACATACACCAGGGCCGGTGGGTTCGAAGCCAGCCAGGGCCTGCCAAACAATAATGACAAACAACAACA
>CAUYQV010190392.1:0-12246 GCA_963574575.1 Galagoides demidoff | reverse complement strand
GGCCCCATATGCTGGCGGTGGTAAGTTCAAACCCAGCCCCGCCCCCCCCAAAAAAGTTCAGATGTATTGCTGAAACTTTGTGTTTTATAAGTCCTAGACTGCCTCCTTTGATTTGTTAAGCTCTGCTATATCCTCTCTTGCTGATTTTGATTATAATTTCAGTGATTTCTTGAGACAATTTTTGGACTTAGTTTCTCCATTTTCTCTTCCATTCATCTTATTAGCCATCCAAATTCTGAATTCTGTTTCTGGAATTTCAACCATTTCTTTTGGACAGCACTTTCTTCTGTAGTTCCATTGTAGTCCCCTGGGGAGGTGATCTGATCTGAATTTTCATGTCGCCAAGGTTCTTTTGCTGATTCCTACTCACGTGTGTTTTATTTTTTAACTTTAAGTTATAAGGTTAATATTAATAAACTGTGGTGTATGTATACCATGAAATATTAAACTATTAAAAAAAATGAAGACTTTGCATCCTTTGTGTTTACCTGGATGAATGTGGACAACAATCTCCTAAGTATCTTAAGAAAGGAACAAACAAGTATCCCATGTACTCAATACTACATCAAAACTAGTCGATCAACAACTACAGACCCACGTGAGAGAAAAACAAACTCAAGAAGGGGCCTGGGAGGGAGGAGAGAAGGGAGGAGAGGGGATTCGATAAGTTCCTACCTAATGGGTTAAATGTAGGGGTATATGGCTACTTTCTGGGTGAAGGACTCAATTACAACTCAGACTTTACCATGCAAATGAAAATGTAACCTAATTATATGTACCCTTGTATTAATCCAAAATTTTTTTAAAAAGATTTCAACTTTTTGATGTGCTTATTAATGTATCTGTTCAAAACTTTTCCCCATCAAATAAAAATGAAGTTATCTTCAGTTGTATTTATATGTTAAATATAAATCAGATATAGATCTTTTGTCAGATTTATCAGAAGTCTATTATCCCAGGTCTGTGGCTTGCCTTTCCCTTTTTGAATGAGTCCTTAAAGATATTTCAAATTTTAAACGTGAAGAAATTAAAAATTTTAAAATCAAAAATTTAAAAATTTGAATAAATCCCAGTTATTTAACTCTTACATAATATTCAATTTTTTGAGATTGACATATGGTTTTGATGGTGGGAGGTCACTCTAAGGCAGTTATAAAGTATTTATCCTAACCTTCTGACCTCTCAAATTTTAGACAATGCAGTGAATGCTTTTGCTTCTGGGTAAGATGGAATTGACAGCAGGCCAGCAATCTGGGTGCAACACATAGGAAAAGCTGAGTGGGTTACCAATGTCATATGTTTAAAGATACTGGGAAGTAACAATGACAAGTTGGAATTCCGGGGTGGGGGTGAGTTGATAATTGTTAGCCATATATTCTCTTGAGATATTTGCTGACTTTAGCTATGGATGGGATGGGGCTAGAGCCAAACCATGTCTCTCTTAGCGGAAAACTAAACTTGACTTTTGGCAGGTGACTTATCCTGCCTGATAGATGGGAAATTTGAGGCAATCCAAATGCAACTGTTTTCCCTCCACGAGACTGAGTTCTAGGGTAGATGTGGAAGGCAGGGTAACTAGACAAAAGGCTCCTAAAGTTACAGTGAAATTTCTAATAATCTTGAAGTGATAAGACAAATTGGAGAAAGGAATCTTCTCTTAAATGTATAACTACTTTTCCTTTCAAAATATTTCCCAAACTTTGAATCTTTGGAAATGGTATGGTATAGAACTAAGTTCAAACACCCCAAAGAGTAGCTTTGAATCTTCTGGCATTCTTTAGGTATAAAATATCAGGTTCACAAATAAGCATAGAAGAACTACAGCCTAGGAAGAGGAATGAAGCGCTGTCAGTAAGAGTGCAGTATGGCCCCCAGTAGCTCAACCTCTGCTTGGATTGAGGTAACAGTCTCCTCCCACTTCCTTCCACACAGAGGAAAAGGGAACTGTGTTCAGAAGAAAATATGGCTTGTAATCTCTTTAAACATTCTTTTATATGCAATGTCTGGCACACATTTGGGAAGTACTAGATGTCAAAACACAGTGGAAGTGAATTCATAGATGATCCAGATACTGGAGTTAGAAAATAATGATTTAAAAACACTTACAGTACAGAGAAGATCAACAGATGAAAATACTGATGAAAAATTTAAATATGAAAATCAGATATCTTAAAAATTGATTATGTTGAATTAGTTTAACAACAGACTTGAAACTGTAAAAGATAATAGTGAATGTTGATGATGAATCAATAAAAGTTATCCAAACTAAAGCATAGAAAATAAGAACTAAAAAAAAAAGCGAACATAGGATTTCCATTCCTGGGCACAAGAGGCTATAAAGGACATTGGAAACCAACAAGGGAGGAGGGTAGGAGGAGAGATGTGGGATAAAAACTTGAGGGGTACAATGAACACTATTTGTATTCTACTTTTTAAATTTCAAAATATTAAAATGAACATAAGAGACATGAAGGATACAACAAAAGTCCAAACATACATTTGTTTGGAGTATTAAAGGGAGAGAAAAGAGTGGCTCACAATTGCTGAGGAGATAATGACAGAATTTTTCAGAAGTGGCAAAGGCAGAGCTCAGAGCTCACACCATAATCCTAGCCCTCTGGGAGGCTGAGGTGGGAGGATTACTTGAGCTCAGGAATTTGAGACTGGCATGAGCAAGAGTGAGATCCCATCTCTACTAAAACCAGAAAAATTATCTCGGCATCATAGTGGGCACCTATTGTCTCAACTCCTTGGGAGTCTGAGACAAGAGGACTGCTTGAGCTCAGGAGTTTGAGGATGCCATGAGCTAAGCTGATGCCATGGTACTCTAGCCGAGACGACAAAGACTCTGTTCTAAAAGAACAAAAAACCTCACAAAAAACAAACAAAAACTAGTGGAGAAACTCAACTCAGAGTCCATTAGCTTAATGATTTCTAAACAGAATAAAGACAACCACTAAGACCTATTTGTAAATTCTTAAAAATTGAAAGAAAAGAGAAAACTCTTAAGAGTCTCCAGAAAACAAAAAGACAGTCTTTTCCCTTTAGAAGTACTAAGAGCTGACTTCAATAGAAAACTGTGGAAACATTAAGAAATGAGGAGAAACACAACCCCACTGATCAGTGATAGTTCCAATTTGTCAGTGTTTCTTATGGTGAAGATGCTCATACCTACCTACTGGAGTAACTCCATCTCTTTCCTTATTTACATACACCTGTGAGAGCAAAATATTGGAAACTTATATCTCCATAAATATGAGGATGAATAAATAGTGTAGATTGTGATATCATTTAACATCAAGAAAACTAAGTGAAGTGCACAAGTATAATATACCCTATATTCAGGCTAATGGAACAGAATAGAGAACCCAGAAATTAGCCCCCATCTACAGCCAATGAATTTTCAACAAAGTTGCCAGGAACGCTTATTGAGGAAAGGAGAGTGTCTTCAATAAATAGTGCTGGGGAAACTGGATGTCCATATGCAAAAGAATGAAACTAGATTGCTACTTCTCACTCATCAGAAAAATCAACTCAGAATGGATCAAAGACCTTAAAGTAAAACCTGGAACCACCCAACTACCAGAAGGAAACAGGAGAAGTGCTTCGGGATGTTGGTCTGGGACATTTTATGAATGAGCATAGTCAATAAAAGCAAAAATAAACAAATGGGATAGCAAGCTAAAAAACTTCTATTTTTAGTGAAGGCAACAGTCAACAGAGTGAGAAGACGTCCTGCAGAATGGGAGAAGATATCTGCAAACTACATATCTGACAGGGGATTAATATGAGGTACAGAACACAGAAGGAATTAAAGCAGCTCAGCTGTGAGAAAACATCTGATTTAAAAATGGGCAAATGATCTGAGCAGACATTTCTCAAAAGACAACATGAATGGCAAAAAAAAAAAAAGATATGAAAAAATGACAAACATCATTGGGAAAATGCCAATCAAAACCACAATGAGGTATCACGTCATCTGAGTTGGGATGCTATTATCAAAAAGACAAAAAATAACAAATACTGATGAGGATGAGGATGTAGAGAAAAGAGAACTCTTATACACTGTTGGTGGAAACGTGATCTAGTACCGGCACTATGGAGAACAGCATGGAGGGTCCTCAATAAACTGCAATAGAGCTACTATATTATTCCACAATCCTGCCACTGGGAATTTATCCAAATGAAGGGAAATTTTTATATCAAAGAGACACCTGCTACCCCCCATGTTTATTGCAACATTATTTACAATAGCCAAGATATGAAATCAACCTAGGTCTAGATATGGTTTCAAAAACAGATGAATGGATAAGAAAATGTATATATCCATAATGGAATATTATTCAGCCATAAAAAATGAAATTCTGTCATTTATGACAACATGGATGGAACTGGAGGACTTTATGTTAAGGGAAATAAGCCAGAACAGAAAGATAAATACCATGTGTTCTCATTCATATGCGGAAGCTAAGAAGAGTTGATCTCATAGAAGTAAAAAGTAGGACAGAAGACACTAGAAGCTGGAAGGGTGAGAGAAAGGGAGGGGTAAAAAGAGCCTTGTTAAAGGATAGAAAATCACAGCTACATAAGAGGAATAAGCTCTAGCTTTCTATACCATTTGAGGATGACTATAGTTTATAAAGCATTATATAGTTTCAAATAGCTAGAAGGATACTGGACATTCCTAAATAAAAGATAAATGTTTGAGATGATATAATTACCATGATCACTATACATTATTTGTATTGAAACACTTCTATGTACCCCACAAGTATATATACCTATTTGCCAATTTAAAAAAAATAGGTTGTAAGGTGAAAAAAAAAATAAAAATAAGAATAAATCAGGGCTCGGAGCCTGTGGCTCAATCGGCTAAGGTGCCAGCCATGTACACCTAAGGTGGCGGGTTCGAATCCCCAGCCCGGGCCAGCCAAAACAACAATGATGGCTGCAACCAAAAAATGGCTGGGCATTGTGGCAGGCGCCTGTGGTCCCAGCTACTTGGGAGGTGGAGGCAGGAGACTCGCTTGAGCCCAGGAGTTGGAGGTTGCTGTGAGCTGTGATGCCATGGCACTCTACCCAGGGGGATAGCTCGAGGTTCTGTCTCAAAAAAATAAAAAAATAAAAAAAAAGAATAAATCAGAATAGTTTATAATGTTTATAAATATACTTAACATAATTATAAAAACATATGTGGATCAGAGAGGAATTAACAGGAGGTACTCACTTGTATCTTATCTAATTCTTTATAGAAGAAAAAGTAACTGACACTGTTCACTGGTGGATACAATGTTTTTTTGTTTTTTTTTTTTAAATTTTATTTATCCTCACCTGTATGTTTGAAATATTTCACAATAACATTTAAGCATAAATCAAGAACCCTTAGGCCTTAGAGGGATTCAACATGTAGTGTTTTCAGAAATTTTAATAATTCTTAATTGTGGAAAGGAATGATATGATTTAGGATATTTCTAGTTATTGTCAACACCATTCCCAGCTCAGAGAAGTGCTTATTCAGTGAAGTTATTCAGACAAGTGGATTAGACCGCAAAATGGGAAATAGTATTTCTGTTTCCACTTGATGCAGAAAGTCAGCAGAACACGTAAAATGCTCAGCTGGCAAGAAAAAATAATGACCAAAGTAGCCCCTTGAATACTTAAGAGTTTTATGTATTTATTTACAGTACTCCTCCTGATTTGAACTGCTTTATCCTTTGGGTCTTTGCTCTGAAAGGAAATCACTTCTCATATACCAGTGACATTTCTGCAAAGCTTATCAGCTAATGTCCTCCTTACTCAGAAACTTTCTGGTATTATAAGAAAAGAAGGTTATTTTCTGGGTGTCATAAAAGTTATTCTCAGACCTGCTGTTTCCAGATGCTTTCACAGGTTTATTTAACCTAATGGACAGCACTGCCTAACATCTGTAGACAGCAATGATTATCTGAAATTATGGCCAAAGTCAAACCCCACATTAAAAAAAATGAGTAACTTATATTCATGAAAGTGTTTTTTACTTCTTGCACAAATGGCCAACAAGCTGTTGTGTTAGAGGATGATATGCATAAACTTATCAAGGAAAAAAGGTCATTTTAAAGCAAAAAAAAGTCATCGAATTAGAAATTTATATTTTGGTAAGTATCAAGGAGGAACAAGAATCAAAATACTGTATGAATCAAGTAGCTTTAGAATTGGCATTCCATACTAATGATATCTGCAATTCCCTGTTTATTAATGAGGCTTCCAAAATTTAAATTATGACTTCTCAGAGTTTTAAGTGAAAATGTAGCAGCAATACCTGTTTTAAATAGGTCAGAGAGAAGTTTTATCATTTTTTTGTGACTACTCAGTGATAGAGATTAAAGATTTTAATGATTTAAACAAAAATACTAGATCAGATTATGCCATAATTATCACCTCTCAGCAAAACTTGGCTAGAGATACTTACCACTTCTTTTGTCATCTTTTTCTCTGCCTGGGAAGAAAAATCCCACAGTAAAAACTTATGGGTAGAGACATAAAGCTGCAACAGAAGCAGATGGTGCTGTAGTTTGAGCTTAACTTTCCTTTTAAATCAAGTTTATATCACTTTGAATTCCAAAAGAATATATTTCATTTTAAATAATTTTTGCTCTTTTGTCACACACACACACACACCTCTAAATACTTATTGTGTCACAAGAAAATGACAGTACGTCCTGACTATTTCCTTCTTAATTTGGGATTGTAATGGGTGGCATTTTTTATTACAACATAAAGATCAATAAAAAAGTTATCAAAGGCCTTTAGAGAGCCACTCTTTACCTCAGTGGGCAATCGAAGCTCTTCTTTCCACTAATAAACACTGAGTTGGACAATAAAAATAGTACAAAGCAACCATTGGACTTACAAAACCAAAGGTAGATTACACTAAAAGCAACCCTGAGTCCTTTAAATGATACTTCCAATTGATGATACCATATGTGGCAAAGATGGAAGGTAATGACGTCTCTCAATCATTACTAACAAATACAGAATTATCAAAAATTTTGGCACATACCCTCGAAAAGAGTTTGCATATATGAAGGTCTTATGAAGATTAAGCTTTATAATATAGCCACTTTTGGTCAAAAACCTTAAAACGTGAATACCCCAATTTTTAACAGTATTCAACATAACTGATTTTTAAATACGTAAAGCTATAAATTTAAAGATCACTTTCATGGTACTGATTATGATACTGAATGATTTGGGCTGACTTGAATATCAATAGATAGAAAATGAATTGTTACACAGCCACTTAATACAATATTATAGAATTATGAAAATAACACAGATCTATATTTTAGTGAAATCCATTATAAAATGTTAACTGGAATATAAAATATAAAGTATAAGTAAAATAGGATTTCATATTTGTAAATATTTGTCCTTTTACAGAATGATAGGAAAATAGACTTCCACTTAAATAGTTTAACAGATAAACAGTCCAAGTAATTAGAACTAAATCTGTGTAGGATTAGATATCCAAATGGGATAAAGTGAAACTTGCTCAGCATTTTAACACACACAATTCTAGCTTAACTATACATCCAAATGTGAAAGAAAACTTTTAGAAAAATGAAAAAATATATTATTTACTCTGGCAAGTAAAGATTTCTTAAAGATGTAAAAAGTGCTCTTCTAAAAAAGACAATTTGGATAACATTTAAAAAACTCTTTATCAAAAGATACCATTTAAAGCATAAAAAAGTGGAAGAAGATATTTACAGAACATAAATAAAAGAACCAGGAACCAGAACGTACAATAACTTCAATAAATTGCTAAGAGAAAACAGGCAAAAGACTTGAACTAGAAGTTGACCAAGTATTACCTAAAAGGTTAATAAATATAAGAGAGATATTCTGCCCAGGAGCTCAGTGCCCCTGCATATCTACATACCTGAAGTCCTTATGTCGTCTTGCCACACCCCTGCAGAAGGCTGTAAAGTCACAGCCACAATCCCAGATGGATGCAAGAGTGCAGTCTTAAACCCAGCAGTACTGCCCATGCAGCACCTGGCACTCAGAGGTGTTTAACTCAAAGAACAGGCAGTCCAGCAAAGTAGAGAGGCAACCCTAAATACAGAGGTAGCCAATGTATGTGTTCCCCAGAGTCTAAGAGCTGACAGCCTTGGGTTTATCTTTATTTGTTTAGAGAGAGTCTCATATGTCACCCTTAGCAGAGTGCTGTGGCATCACAGCTCACAGTAACCTCAAACTCTTGGGCTTAAGTAATTCTCTTGCCTTGGCCTCCCAAGTAGCTGAGACTACAGATGCCCCCAGCAATGCCCAGCTATTTTTTTTGTTGCAATTATCATTGTTGTTTAGCAGGCCCATGCTGGATTAGAACCCACCAGCTCTGGTGTATGTGACCAGCACCCTAACTGCTGAGCTACGGGTGCTGAGATCTGAGGTTTGTCTTTAATGGCAACTCTGCACGCTCCAGATACAGAGCCAAAAACCCAAATGCCACCCCCAAGGGCCCATGGTTTGGTGGCCTGTGTGCCTTTCTCTAAGGTTCCAAGGACTATCTTGCTTAGGATCACTGATTCAGGCAACCTCACCCATTCCCTTCTTCCCCCATAAGGGGCCTGATGACTGGCTTGTCCAGAGACTTCTACTGCTAAAACTATACCTCTGTGTCCAGCCATAACTAAAGTCAAAGTATACTATTTAACCGACACTATAGGATGCATCTACAATAAAAAAGTATTTCACTAGGAAAGCTACTCTGTAGATATCAATGTAGGGATGTAAAAAACATGAAAAAGTAGAGAAATGCGACACCTCCAAGAACATAATTATTCTCTAGCAAGAGACCCTGAAGTAAAGGA
The DNA here is from genome assembly GCA_963574575.1 of Galagoides demidoff. Lineage (NCBI taxonomy): Eukaryota > Metazoa > Chordata > Mammalia > Primates > Galagidae > Galagoides > Galagoides demidoff. The sequence continues at coordinate 3,391 of CAUYQV010190392.1, read as the reverse complement.
TATGTATGAAATGTATTAAAAGAAATACGAAATAATGATCTTGAAGAAATTTAATGAGATAGATAGATTAAATGAAATCAGAGAAAGAATTCATGATCTGAATGAGAAATTCAACAGGTATTATGTAAGGGAACCACACAGAAATCTTGGAGTTGGAAAATTCAATGAATGAAATAAAAAATATAATTGAGACTATTGACAACAGACTAGTTCAAGGAGAAGAGAAAATTTCTAAACTTGAAGACAGGTTTTTTTGAAATAATCTACTTAGGACAAAAAAAAATAAAAAGGAATAAAGACAGCTTATACACTGATGAAACAATAAGGAGATAAATATTCATATTATAGGAATCCCAGAAACAGGATAGAAAATTCTAAATCTTGGGAGAGATATAGGCATCAAGATCTAGAAAGCTTGAAATTCCCAAATAGATCCAACCCAAAGAGGTCTTCTTCAAAACACATTATAGTCAGTGTCCAAAGTAAAAGACAAAGAATTTTAAAAGCAGCGAGATAAGAGCATCAAATCACATATAAGAACATCTTCATATTATGCAGCCTTAAAGAAAGATGGAGACTTTAGCTCTTTCATGTTTGCATGGATGGAGCTGGAACATATTTTCTTTAGCAAAGTATCTCAAGAATGGAATAAAAAGTAGCCAATGTATTCAGTCCTACTATGAAACTAATTTATAGCTTTCATATGAAAACTATAACCCAATTATAGCTCAAGAATATGGGGGAAAGGGAGGGGAGGGGGCAGAATGGGTAGAGGGAAGGTGATTGGTGGGACCACACCTATGGTGCATCTTAGAAGGGTACGTGTGAAACTTACTAAATGTAGAAATGTCTTAATACAATAACTAAGAAAAGGCCATGAAGGCTATGTTAACCAGTTTGATGAAAATATTTCAAATTGTATATAAAACCAGCACATTGTACCCCATGATTGCATTAATGTACACAGTGATGACTTAATAAAAAAAAGAAAATCATCGCATTAGACTGCTTCTACAAGAAATGTTTAAGAATCCTACATGTGGATGAAAAATAAGGATGACTACCATCATGAACACATGGAGGAGAATGAAACTCATTGGTAAAGCAGATCCACAAATAAGAGAAAGGAATAAAACCCCATCACTGCAGAAGACCACTAAATTATAAAAAATAAGAGAGGAAGAAAAGAATATGTAAAACCACCCGAAAATGACAAAATAACAGGAATAAGCCCACACCTATCAATAACAACCTTTAATGTAAAGGCTTAAATTCCCCTATTAACAGATACAGACTAGGGCAGTGCCTGTGGCTCAAAGGAGGAGGGCACCGGCCCCATATGCCGGAGGTGGTGGGTTCAAACCCAGCCCTGGCCAGAAAAAAAAAAAAAAAAAAGGTATAGACTAGGTGAATGGATTTAAAAAAGAAAAACAAGATCCAACTATATACTGTGTATAAGAAAGCCCCCTTCATCTGAAAAGAAACATACTGAAAGTGAAGGGATTAAAAAGATATTTTATGTCAATGCAGGCCAAAAAATGAGAAAAAGGTATTTTTATAGCAGATAAATGTGTGTAGACTTTAAGCAAAAAAGTATAAAAACTTTGTCTATCCCCTGAGCATTTCCCAGGCTGTGGGGGCCCTGCTGCCCACAGCCCACTCCCCACACTGGTGCAGTGTATTACTTATAGAAAAATAACTATTACAAGCTTCCTGAGGTTAGGGACTGTGAGCAGGGCATCTTTGAATTCCTCTGATCTGAGTACATGCATGGTTCTCAACCTGTGGGTTGCGACCCACAGGAATTGTATTAAAGGGCTGCGACATTAGGAAGGTTGAGAACCGCTGGCTTAGAGAAAGGCAAAAACCAGAAGATGGATCTGCCATGTCTGGACTGTTGGAGTCCTCTGCAGAGAAGGCCCCTGTGTCAGTGTCCTATAGTGGCGAGAGTCTCCTGGATGGGACCTGACTTAGCAAATTACATAAAACAGCTGTTCTCACCTTGTTCAGAGAAGAGATTCCTAAAGAGATGGAAGCAAATGAATGGAAGAAAAAAATATGAAGAGACCCAACAAGAAGTCTTGGAGATGAGGAAAATTATGGCTAAATATGAACAAACTATTGCTCAAATGACTGGAGATGAACCAAGGACAGATGTGTCTTCTCAGAAGAGCTTCCCGCAGCTGACCATGGAGAAGGAACAGGCCCTGGCTGACCTCAACTCTGTGGAAAGGTCCCTTTCCCATCTCTTTGGGAGATATGAGAACCTGAAAGAGGTCCTGGCAGGGGTCAAGAAGAATGATAAAGCCTTGAAAAACCATGCTCAGGATGACTTAGCCAGAGTTACACAAGAGCAACAGTGATACCAGGCCCTGAAAAGTCATGCTGAAGGAAAACTAGAGAAAGCCAGGGAAGAGATCACGCAGGTTCAAACAAAAGCAAAGTCCGAGAGTACAGCTCTCCACGTTGGACTCGGGAAAGAGCAGATGAAGGTGGAGTCCTCAGAAAGGCCCTTCAGCAGAAGGACCAAGAAACTGAACTGACAAAAATCTGTAATGAGCTCATTGCAAAGCTGGGAAAGACTGAGATTCCCGTTAGCTGAACAGATCTGCATTTGGCTGCTTCTCTCGTGACCACAGTTACCTTGCCTTACCCAGTAATAATTGCCCCTTTGTAGAGAAAAAAACTAAAAAAAGCACATGCCTCCTGCTGCCTGTCCCTTGCTGCTGTGATGCAACAGCCTGGGAGAGACCTAGAGTGTTACATAGTCCCAAGAGCAGTGTGACCAGACCAGCTGGTATCTCCCACCCCCTCCCTCTGCAGCTGCCATGACTGCTGCCGAGTTTGGGTTTGTGATTTCTCTAGCTTCAGTTTGTTTTAAAGTCACCTTTACTTTTCCAAGCATGTTAAATGTATGGTTCTGTGGTTACTATTTGGGATCATCATCTCCTTTCTACCACCTATCTGATTTTTTTGTGGCCCATTTATTTAATCTTTTAATTTTCAGTATCAGTGGTTTTATTTAAGGAGATAATTCAGCTTATTATTAACTTTCCCGTTTATAAACAAAAAGGAGCTCCTGGCTCACCTTTTATACACACTCTCCCACCTAGCCTGCATTTACATTTGCTGCTGCTTTTCCCCAGAAGCACAGTCTGATGAGAACTTTTCTGCAGTAGACAGTATTTCCAACCACCCGGGGCAGGTTTGAATGGGCCTTCTTTACCATTGGAGGATGTTGCATGACAGGGGCTGCATTTGGGGCAGTGAATGGTCTTCAGCTAGGATTGAAGGAAACTCAGAACGTGGCCTGGTCCAAACCCAGAAATGCACAGATTTTGAATATGGTTGACGAGGCAAAGGGCACTTTGGGCTAATACTCCAGGTTCTC
>CAUYQV010190389.1:0-25217 GCA_963574575.1 Galagoides demidoff | reverse complement strand
CCCAGCTACTTGGGAGGCAGAGGCAGGAGACTCGCTTGAGCCCAGGAGTTGGAGGTTGCTATGAGCTGTGATGCCATGGCACTCTACCCAGGGGGATAGCTTGAGGCTCCGTCTCAAAAAAAAAAAAAAAAAAAAAAGTTTGAGGACACCTGCTATAGAATTTACTAATTTTGTTTGTGTCCTCTCACTTGACTGTAAGCTCTGTGAATATCTAGTAATTAAATATATAATTCACTCAGTTAATTAAATATTGATGTTTATGATGTGCTAAGCACTGTTACTGTGATAAGCAATGTAGCCACAAAGTGATTAAGACTGTTGGCGGCACCTGTAACTCAAAGGAGTAGGGTGCTGGCCCCATATACCGGAGGTGGCAGGTTCAAACCCAGCCCCGGCCAAAAACTGCAAAAAAAAAAAACTGCTTATAAGGGCCTGGCGTGGTGACTCATGCTCATGATCCTAGCACTCTTGGAGGCTGAGGTGGGAGGATCATTTGCCGTCACGAGTTTGAGAGAAGCCTAAGCAAGAGTGAAACCTTATCTCTACAAAAAAATAAGAAGTTAGCTGGGCATGGTGGTTAGCACCTATAGTCCCAGCTACTAAGAAGTCTCAGACAGAAAGATGCCTTGAGCCCAGGAATGTGAGGTTGCAGTGAGCTGATCATGTCACTGCAGTCTATCCTGGGCATGAGAACAAGACCCTATTGCAAAAAAAAAAAAAAAAGTGGATGCAGAAAGAAGGGAACACTTTTACAGGATTGTAAACTAATTCAGCCTCTATGAAAAGAAGTATGGAGAACCCTCAAAGAGCTAAAAGTAGACATACCATTTGATCCCACAATCCCATAAATAGGTTTCTACCCAGAAGTAAAAAAGAAATTTTACCATAAGGACATTTGCACTAGAATGTTAATTACAGTTTAATTCACAATTGCTAAGGTGGGGAATCAACCCAAGTGCCCATCAACCCACAAATGGATTAATAAACTATGGTATGAGCTCGGCACCTATAGCTCAGTGGGTAGGGTGCCAGCCACATACACCGGAGCTGGTGAGTTCAAACCCAGCCTGGGCCTGCCAAACAGCAATGACAACTACAACAAAAAAATAGCCCTGTGTTCCCAGCTTTTTGGAAGGCTGAGGCAAGAGAATCACTTAAACTTGAGAGTTTGAGGTTGCTGTGACTTGTGATGCCACGGCACACTACCGATGAGACTCTGTGTCAAAAAAATAAAATAAAAATAAACTGGGGTATATGTATACCATGGAAATACTATTCAGTTATAAAAAGATGGAGACTTTACATCTTTTGTATTTATCTGGATGGAGTTGAAGAACATTCTCCTTAGTAAAGTATCAGAAGAATGGAAAAGCAAGTATCCAATGTACTCAATACTAACATGAAACTAGTAGATGAGCAACTACATGCCCACGTAACAGAAAAACACAAACTCAAGTGGGAGAGAGGAGGGAGGAGAAAGGAAGAGGGAGGGGGGAGGGGTACTGTTCTCACTTAAAGGATACTCAGCATGCCTCCTGGGTGAAGGACTCCATTACAACCTGGGCTTCACCTAACAAATGCAAGCAATGTGACCCAATCGTTTGTACCCTCATATTAATCTGAAACCTGAAAAAAAAAAAAAACCCAAAAAACTCATAAGTCTTGTGAAGGAAGAAATAATAATTACCAGTGGTATCTCATTTATTGACTACTTCCTTTGTGTTGTTTGCCAAACATATTGATGGCTAACTGGTTAAAACAGACTTTGTTCTGCATTCCTTATTTAATCCTCTCAAGATTTGTAAAGTGAGTATTCCCAGCCTCATCCAAAAGAGTAAAAGTCCAGGTACTATGGCTCACACCTGTAATTCCCAGCACTTTGGGAGGCCAAGGCAGGATGATAGTTTGAGGTCAAGAGCTCAAGACCAGCCTGAGTAAAAGTGATACCCTGTCTCTCCCAAAAATAGAAAAATTAGCCAAGCTTTATGGCAGGCGTCTGTAGTTCCAGCCACTTGGGTGGCTGAGGCAAGAGGGTCTCCTGAGCCCAAAAGTTTGAGGTTGCTGTGAGTAATGATAATGCCAGGGCACTCTACCCAGGGCAACAGAGTGAGACTTTATCTAAAAAAAAAAAAAAAGGTAAGGGAGGTGGCTGATGCCTGTAATCATAGCACTCTGGGAGGCAGGGGCGAGTGGATTGCTTGAGCTCAGGAGTTGGAGACCACCTGAGCAAGAGTGATATCCCCTCTCTAAAAATAGCTGGACATTGTGGAGGGTGCCTGTAGTCCCAGCTACTCTGGGAGGGAGGGTGAGGCAAGGGCATCACTTGAGCCCAAGAGTTTGAAGTCGCTGTGAGCTATGACTCTACAGCATGACACACTACCCAGGGTGACAGAGTAAGGCTCTGTCTCAAAAAAAATAAAAAGAAAGAAAGAAAGAAAAGAGAAGAAAAGGGAAAAATAAATACCAGTCTGGATTACATAGAGAGACCCTGTCTTTACAAAAAGTAAGAAAAAGGGGCAGCGCCTGTGGCTCAAGGAGTAGAGCACTGGCCCCATATACCGGGGTGGCGGATTCAAGCCCAGCCCCGGCTAAAACTGCAAAAAACAAAAACAAACAAACAAAAAACCGGGAATGGTGGTGTGCACCTGCAATCCCAGCTATGTGCCACTGCACTGCAGCCTATGTGACAAAACTCATCTCTTAAAATAACAAACAGAAAGCATCAAGAAAAAGGATGATTTCAAGGCTCAGAAATGGCAGTCAGGATGTGAACCAAGGCCTTGGCAATGAGAAAAGAGAGAAAGGTCAAATGTGACAAATATCTAGAATTTAGGGTCAGCGAGACTAGGGCAAGGATTGAATGTGGCGGCCGAGGGAAAGGGAGAAGTGACTCCTAGGTTGTGACTAGGGTGGACCAAAGTACAATGAGGTGGAAGAGAAAGATGAAGTCCCAATTTGAGAGACCTAAAGTTTGAGGTGCTGTAGGCCGGTTGTGGACAGAGTCCATCTAGGGTGGGGGAAGAGAGGAGTTTCCGCTGCTCCTCCGCCCCACCTGGGCCTGAAGAGATGCTGGGAGGTTTGCACAGGAAGTACAGGAGATGAGCTGTCCCCATTCTTGGGTCTCTTCAGCAGCAGCTGCAGGGAGAGCGTGGGGGGACCGCAACACAAAGAGTGCGCAGGCACCGCCTTTGTCAGTGCAGCCCCTTTAAGAAGCGCGCTCCCAGCTTCCAGCCTGCCTTGTATGCAAATTTAGCGGCGAGGCGGGAGCGCGCGGTTGATACCCGGGGACTGGGCTGCGGCGGTTAGTCCTCTCCCGGCCGCCGTCGCCTCCGACATATTGCCCGCAGGAGCTGCGGCGGCGAAGCGGAGAGCGCCGGGGGGGAGGAGATGGGTGAGCAGAACGGGTCAGACTCGGCCTGGGAACGAGCGGGTGCGGGGGATAGGAGGGCTAAGCCGCTAATTGCCGTCCCACGCGGACAAGATCCCAGCGAGCGGAGGGGGAGGGGATGCAGGCACTGACGGGACCCCGCCCCCTCCTGTCTTTTTGCGGGGTGGGGCCTCTGTTGTGGGGGCGTGACATTGGGTGGTGGGCGGAGCTTCTAAAATGAAGGCCTGCAGGGGCTTGGGCTTTGGTGAGGACCTGCTCTTTGGGGCTAGAAATGGGGGCGGAACTTACTGGTGGGCGTTGCCTTCATGCTAAGGGCGGAGCTTCGGAGGCACTTGTGCGGGAGCAAGCTTTTTGGGCTGGAGGGGCTTATACTGGAGGCGGGGGAACGGGGAGACTTTGCAGACTGAGGAATCCTGTTCTGGAGTGGGGGCTTCAGGGCAGAGGGCTTTCTTTGGCTTGTGGGGCGGAGTTTCTGAGCTGACAGTTGTGTGTGGGCGGGGCTCCTGGGCGGAGGGGCTTTATGTGGGTGCTTAGAGTCTAAAGAGAAGAGAGTGGATGTGGGCAGAGCTTCCGGACTGAGGGTGTTTGTGTGGGGTTTTCCTAAGCCGAGTATAATAGTGTATGAAGAGAGCTTCTGGTCTGGGGGCTTGGTGAGGACAAACCCCTTGGTGTGGGGCAATCTGGACAGGTACTTTGTGGAAATGTTTGGGAAAAGCTTCTAAGCTGGGGTGCTAGGGCCTGGGGTGTATGCTGAGTGGAGGCTTCTGGGTTGCTGGGAGGAGGTCTGAACAGATTGTTACTTTGGTTAGGTGCTTAGGAGTTTTGTGCAGGACTTTTGCGCAAGGTGGTACATAGGAGCTTGGGCTAGACTGCTCAGGCTAGGGAGACAGCTTATGGATCCAGAACCACAGCAATCTCTAAGCCATATATCCTGTGCTCAGACCTCAGGTCCTGCCGATGAGACACCAAGATGCTCATTGAACTGAATCTTGGGGCCCTGGTGGAAAAAGCTGCCTCAGTGGTGTGCAAAATTATAAGTCTCTAGAAACTTATATCTAAATGGGCCCCAGTGTGTAAGCGCACAAGACCCAGCCCCAGTACTGTCTGTGACACAATGTAAGCTCAGTTTCCTAATTTGTGAAAAATCTACCTTGCTCTTGCTGGGCTCAGTCACTCATCAAAATATACTTGCTTTTGGGCTCAGCACCTGTGCTCAGTAGGTAGGGCGCCAGCCACGTACAAGGCAGGCGGGTTCAAACCCAGCCCCATCCTGCTAAACAACAATGACAACTACAACAACAAAAATAGCTGGGCATTGTGGTGGGTGCCTGTAGTCCCAGCTACTTGGGAAGCCCAAGAGTTTGAGATTGCTGTGAGCTGTGATACCATGACACTCTACCAAGGGTGACATAGACTCTGTCCCCCCCCCAAAAAAAAATATGTACTTGCTTTATACACACATACACATATACTTTCTGTGGTAGGAGTAGGGGATACAGCAGTGAAAAAGATAGATAAGGTTACTGACATCACTGACCTTCTATTCTAGTAGGTAAGCCAGACAATAAGCATGTTAATAAATGAATGAGATAATGTCAGAGAGTGAATTGTTGTGAAAAATAAATAGAAATAAGACAGAGTTATGGGGACAGCTACTTCACAAATGGCGGTCAGAGAAGAGCTCTCCAGACAGAGAATACAGCAAATGCAAGAGATAGCAGAAGCTTGTCTTGCTGAGGAGAAAAAGGCCTAGATATCTAGAGCATTGCGTGGGGGGAGTGAGGCAGAAAATGGTAGTAGAGGAGGTTGAAGAGGTAGGCAGGGGCGTAGTGAGAATTAAATGATAAAATGGGATACCTGGAAACTGGTAGCCTGTATCATTACTATTATCCTTGATATATGCCCCCTGGCTTGAGGATATATTTTACATTGAGCCACACAGGAGGACGAAGAGGTCCCAACAGGACATCTTACTGTCGAAATCCACTCTGTGAGCCAGGATCCTCAGGGGGCTCTGGTGGAGGCCACACTTCCAGTGCATCAGTGACCAGTGTCCGTTCCCGAACCAGGTAAACTACCTCTCTGTCTCTCTCACCCTTCACTGTGTGGGCAGTGTGGACAAGGTTCTCCCCAACTGGGTTCTAGGATGTGGCATAAAAGGAAGTAAGGAGCTTAGAGGGAAGTAAACTGCCTTAAAGACCCAAAGGGAAAGAATGAATGAATAAATAAATAAATAAATAACCCAGGCTCAGCGCCTGTGGCTCAAGTGGCTAAGGTGCCAGCCACATACGCCTAAGGTGGCGGGTTCGAATCCAGCCCAGGCCTGCCAAACAACAATGATGGCTGCAACCAAAAATAGCCCGGCGTTGTGGTGGGTGCTTGTGGTCCCAGCTACTTGGGAGGCGGAGGCAGGAGACTCACTTGAGCCCGGGAGTTGGAGGTTGCTGTGAGCTGTGAAGCCACAGCACTCTACCCAGGGGGACAGCTTGAGGCTCTGTCTCAAAAATAAATAAATAAATAACCCAGAGAGAGTTCAGTCAAAGGTAGTCACTTGGACATGCAGTAGGACATGGTAGAATAAGCCCAAAGGCCTAGATTCCAACTACAGTTCTGTTCTGTCTTTGCTGTTGGCTTGGACAAGTTGCTTCCCCTCTCTGGGCTTCCTTTTCCTCATGTGTAAAATGAATATAATAATTCTTTCCCTCTTAAGGGGTGTTGGCAGACTTAAATAAGATTAGGGATAGGAAAAGACTTTGCTCCTTTGTCTGACAAGCAGGATTAGGAGGACTCCATCCTTGCCATGAGCTGCTTTCTGATCTCATCGCACGATCCTGGGCCTCAGAAGCCCTTCCTGATAGGAATCTCAGGTCAGCTCCTGATGTTGTTCCCTCCCCATCCCCAGGAGCAGTTCTGGGACAGGGCTATCCAGCCCCCCTCTGGCCACCCAGACTGTCGTGCCTCTACAGCATTGCAAGATCCCTGAGCTGCCAGTCCAGGCCAGCATTCTGTTTGAGTTGCAGCTCTTCTTTTGCCAGCTAATAGCCCTCTTCGTTCACTACATCAACATCTACAAGACAGTGTGGTGGTATCCACCTTCCCACCCACCCTCCCACACCTCCCTGGTAGGTGCCTGGCCAGGGCTAGCTGTGTGTGTGTGTGTGTGTGTGTGAGTGTGAGAAACAGAGAGACAGAGATTGATAGAAACATTTGGTTTCAGTTTAGCATAGTCTTACCAACCACTGTGTACTTGGCCCTGTGCTGAGCATGGAAGGTGTAGAAGGAACAGGAAACCAATGATTCCTGAATGCTCCTAATGTGCTTAGTACTACACTAGAGATTGAAGGGTTGCAGAAACGAATCTAACACGGATTTTGCCTAAGGAGCTCAGCTCATGGCATCTCCCTGTAGGGGCGATGAACCACAGGTATACATGACTGTTTCAAGGGGTAGGAGAATAGGTACAGGGGCAGGGGCATGGGTGATCAGAGCAGGAGGGCTCACACACCACTCTCTTATCCCCAGGGACTGTCCCACTTCCCTTCTCTGGGTTCTGTTCTACTCCTCTAGGTAATTCCTGGCCTGACTCAGCTGGAGGCAGATGAAGGTCAGAGAATGGGGACAGTCTCTGTGGAAAGGACTGGGCAGGGGGAGGTGGGTATGAGAAAAGCCTGAGTATGGGCAAGGGGCCCACGTGACCCCCAGGCCTCTGCCCCCTGACAGAACTTCCACCTGATCGACTTCAACTTGCTGATGGTGACCACCATCGTTCTGGGCCGCCGCTTCATTGGGTCCATCGTGAAGGAGGTGATTGGGTCTTAGAGGCTGGCCAGAGACTTTGGGGCTCCCATTTTCCCTGGGGGTGCTAGGGAGCCATGCCCAGTCCCTCAACCCTGAGATATATCCTTGGGGCTCCCTTTGGACTTAGTTGAAGAACGTTAATCACATCCCATCAACTTTGGAGTTTCCTGGGCATCAGAAAGGATTCACCTTGCCAGGTTCTGCCCAGCCTGCTATGCCACCTTTCCCTGGGTGGGATCATAGGCCATGCTGGGTGGGATTTGGGCACAACCCCTGTGGCCTCCATCCAAGGCCCCACCCCATCCTATCTCTCCCTGACCCAGGCTTCTCAGAGGGGGAAGGTCTCCCTCTTTCGATCCATCCTGCTGTTCCTCACCCGATTCACCGTTCTCACGGCAACAGGCTGGAGCCTATGCCGATCCCTCATCCACCTCTTCAGGACCTACTCCTTCCTGAACCTCCTGTTCCTCTGCTATCCGTGAGTACCCTTCACCTCACCCTGCATTGCCTAGCACCTGGATCCTGACCTCTGCGCTGAGTGTGGCTGGGTCACTGGCCTCTGTATATAAAAGACTAGAGGCAGTCAGGACGTTATTCTCTCACATGGTCTGATACCATCCCCCTGAGATCAGGATGGTTAGCCCTCTTTTGCAGAAGAAACTGAGGCAGCATAATTTACCCAAGCTCCCACTGAGGTGGAGGTCAGAGTGGGACTCAGATCTGTGTGTATATCCCGAAGGAATGTTACCTAGAAGGAAAGCACAGGCTTTGTCTCCGTCCCTCTTCCTTTCCAGTCTCAGGTTCTTTCTTTTTATGTCTTTCTTTGTGTATCTCAGCATTTGTATAATCCTTTGGTACCTCCCAGGGTTTGTATGTAGGCAAGCATGTTTGCATGTCCCTCTGTAGGTATCTGTGCATGAAGTGTGTGTCTGTATCTATTTCTGTCTGCACATGCATGTATGTATGTCAGGCTTTCTATCTGTTTTGCTCACTCCCTACCTCTTACCAAAACCCCAGATTGTTGGGGATGGAGAGAGAGTATCTGAGAAGAGCCTAGGACTGCCCCTTTCTGGCCTAGAATTAGGGAGCACTTTGGTGAGATGCCCAATCTGACTGCTCTTGGGTCAGGCTCCTGGCTGTCTGGGCATTAGCACTCATTTCTCAACCCTGGGCTTTCTGGTTCATGGAATTCCTTAAGCTGGACCAGCCACGGTCCCTGGGAAGTGTCAGAGCTGGATATTTTTCCCTTTCTACCTTGCATGACCAAAAGGTACTGGCATGGGAGCCTCATTACATTTGTTTCAATTTTATGTGGTTTTTACTTTTAAGATGACATGTGTCTTATTAAAACATTGAACTTCATAGAAATTTTAAAAATTTTTGGAAAATATGTATAATTTATCATCTGATATACATACTTTGAACATAGAAAATGAAAGTCCCCTGGCTTGGTACCCGTTGCTCAGTGGTTAGGGCGCCAGCCACATATACCGGAGCAGGTGGATTTGAATTCAGCCCGGGTCTGCCAAACAACAATGACAACTATGATCAAAAAAAAATTGCCAGACAGTGGGGCAGGCACCTGTAATCCCAGCTACATGGGAGGCTGAGGCAAGACAATTGCTTGAGCATAAGACTTTGAGGTTGCTGTGAGCTATGAAGCCAGGGCACTCTACCAAGGCAATAAAATGAGACTCTGTTTCAAAAAAAAAAAAAAAAAAAAAAATTAGCCGGGCATTGTGGCAGGTGCCTGTAGTCCCAGCTACTTGGGAGGCTGAGGCAAGAGAATCGCCTAAGCCCAAGAGCTGGAGGTTACTGTGAGCTGTGATGCTAAAGCACTCTACCGAGGGCAACAAAATGAGACTCTGCCGCTAAAAAAAAAAAAAAAAAAAAAAAGGATTATAGTAGGCTTGTTGTTATACAATTTATTGCGTTTTTCACATACTCATACACCTTGGTTATTCTTCCATGGCAATGGATATGGATCTGCCTCATTTTTTTTTAAAAAGATTCATAGTATTCCATGGTATAGAATTTTCACAATTTATTTGTCTTCTGTTGGTGAACTGTTAGCTTCTTCCTAGCTTTTCCTTATTTGTAAGAATGAGGTTGGAAATATTCTCTTACATAGATTTTTATACAAGAAAATGTCCTATATTTCTGTACAACAGATTACCAAAAGCAGAATCATTGGTATCAACAGAGGCATCCATGTTATAGATATTAACAAATTATCTTTCAAAAGGGTGTACTATTTAAAACTCAGTAGTTGCCTTAATTTGACACTTTAATGGTACTGACTGGTGAGTTTTTTGTCTTTGGATGTGGACATCACCTAGTGTCCATATTTTGCTTTATTTGTTGTTATTTATTCTGAGATAGAGTCTCAAGATAGCGCCCTGGATAGAGTGCCATGGCATCATAGCTCATAGTAACCTATAACTCGGGCTCAAGTAATCCTCTTGCTTCATATATATATATATGTATATATATATATATATATATGTTTTTTTTGTTTTTTTTTTTTTTTTTAGACAGTCTCACTATGTTGTCCTTGGTAGAGTGCCGTGGCATCACAGCTCACAGCAACCTCAAACTCTTGGGCTTAAACAATTCTCTTACCTCAGCCTCCCAAGTAGCTGGGACTACAGGCACCTGCCACAGTGCCTGGCTATTTTTGTTGTTGTTGCAGTTGCCATTGTTATTATAGTTGACCGGGACTGGGTTCGAACCTGCCAGCCTCAGTGTATGTGTCTGGCACCCTACCCACTGAGCTACAGGCACCGCCAAGATATATATATATTTTTTGAGACAGAGTCTCAAGCTGTTACCCTAGGTAGAGTGCTGTGGCATCATAGCTCACAGCAAACTCCAACTTGGGCTTAAGTGATCCTCTTGCTTCAGTTTTTCTAGTTTTAGTAGAGACAGTGTCTCACTTATGCTCAGGCTGGTCTCGAACTTGTGAGCTCAAGCAATCCACCAGCCTCGACCTCTAAGAGTAGTAGAATTACAGGTGTGAGCCACTATGCTGGTAATGTTATTATTTAATTTAATTTTTTTTTTTTTTTTTTGAGACAGAGCCTCAAGCTGTCCCCCTGGGTAGGGTGCTGTGGCATCACAGCTCACAGCAACCTCCAACTCCTGGGCTCAAACGAGTCTCCTGCCTCCGCCTCCCAAGTAGCTGGGACCACAGGCGCCCACCACAACGTCTGGCTATTTTTTGGTTGCAGCCGTCATTGTTGTTTGGTGGGCCCGGACTGGATTTGAACCCGCCACCTTAGGTGTATGTGGCTGGCGCCTTAGCCACTTGAGCCACAGGCACTGAGTCTAATTTAAATATGTTATTGATATATACAATTATATTGTAAATCAAATCTAATAGTGCTAAAAAGCTTATAATGGAAACATAAACCTCTAACCCCACTCTCCAGAGTTTTAGTCCCACTCTGCAGTTCTCTTTCACTGTTCTGGTTTTGTGTTTTTCAGTTATCCCCATAATTCTAGTATCCTTATTATTATTTTTTTTTTTAGAGACAGAGTCTCACTTTGTCACCCTCAGTAGGCGCTATGACATCACAGCTCACAGCAACCTCCAGCTCTTGGGCTTAGGCGATTCTCTTGCCTCTGCCTCTCAAGTAGCTGGGACTATAGGCACCTGCCACAATGTCCGGCTATTTTGTTGTTGTTGTTGCAGTTTGGCCACCCTCAGTATATGGAGCCGGTGCCCTACTAACTGAGCCACAAGCGCCACACATAGTATTCTTATGTTTTTATTCTTTTAAAATATGTATTTGCTGGGTGGCACCTGTGGCTCAGTGAGTAGGGCACCAACCCCATATACCGAGGGTGGCCGGTTCAAACCTGGCCACGGCCAAACTGCAACAACCAAATAAAAATAGCCAGATGTTCTGGCAAGGCACCTGTAGTCCCAGCTACTCAGGAGACCGAGGCAAGAGAATTGCCTAAGTCCAAGAGTTGGAGGTTGCTGTGACCAGTGTGACGCCACAGCACTCTACCAAGGGTGATAAAGTGAGACTCTGTCTCTACCAAAAATAAATAAATAAATAAATAAATAAATAATATGTATTTGTTGATTTTATAATTGGATAATAGGTTTACATGGTTAAAATTCAGAAGGTATGGAAGTATAGAGTGAAAAAGTCTACCTTTGACTGCTTCTTCCCAGACATCCATTTTTCCTTCTTGTATATCCTGGAAATAAATGTTCTATGCATATACAAGTATACCCTCCACACACACACACGCATGTGCACGAATATCTACAATGACAGATGAAGATTTAGCTCACTCTCCCATCCCTACTATTCCCAGCTGTTATCATTTTTAGTTTTCTATTGGTTTTCTTTGTCAGTATTCTAAGTACGTCTATACTTTTTATTCCATTAATGATAGTCAATATCTTGAATCCCTTTCATGTAAGAAAAGAATATTAGGTACTACCCATATACCTTTACTTCCCACTTCTTCCTTTTACTTCCTGGCAGCTGTAATTTTATATAGTTAAGCTTGACTGTCACATTTCCCTATATAACCACATTTAAATCTTCTATTCTTTGTCTACGGTGCATTCTAAAAATTAAAAACTATTAAGTAGCTTTGATGTAGTTCTGTATATGAAGACATCATTCACTGCAGGGCCCAGTAGTGTACTTAGATGCTTTTCCTTTTCTATAGTTACTGAGTTACAATCTTGGACCTCATATAAAAGAATGTTCCTAGTGTCAAGGTCAAATAGTTCTCTTTTCTCACATTCCAGCAGTTGCTTAAAATCATGTCACGTTTTAGTTTCTTTCTTTCTTTTTTTTTTTTTTTGCAATTTTTGGCCACCTCCCGTATATGGGGCTGGTGCCCTACTCCTTTGAGCCACAGGTGCCACCCTGTTTCTTTCTTTCTTTCTTTTTTTTTTTTTGAGATTGAGCCTCAGGCTGTTGCCCTGGGTAGAGTGCTATGACATCACAGCTCACAGCAACCTCCAACTCCTGGGCTTAAGCAATTCTCTTGCCTCAGCCTCCCAAGTAGATGGGACTACAGGCGCCTGCCACAATGCCAGGCCGTTTTTTGGTTGTAGTTGTTAGTTGCTGTTTGGCAGGCCCGGGCTGGATTCAAACCCACCAGCTCTGGTGTACATGGCTGGCACCTTAGCTGCTAGAGCTACAGGCACTGAGCCTTGTTTCATATTTAGATGTTATTTTCTTCTACAGCTTTTTATTTTTCCTGGAGTTTTTAATTGCCTTTCTTTTTTTTTTTTTTTTTTTTTTGAGACAGAGCCTCAAGCTGTGTCTGGGTAGAGTGTCATGGCATCACAGCTCACAGCAACCTCCAACTCCTGGGCTCAAGCGAGTCTCCTGCCTCACCCTCCCAAGTAGCTGGGACCACAGGCACCCGCCACAACGCCCGGCCATTTTTTGGTTGCAGCCATCATTGTTGTTTGGCAGGCCCAGGCTGGGATTCGAACCCGCCACCTTAGGTGTATGTGGCTGGCGCCAAGCCACCTTTCTTTTTTCTTGTTAACAAAAGAATAATGGGCCTTCAATATGTCCTTAAGTTTATCCAGCCTCTCAGTCATGCTACGTGCTGCCTAAAGTCCATTTTATCCACCAAAGACAACCCTCCTGGAGCCCTCCAACCTCTTGCTGTAGTCTAGAGTGGTTGCTTTAGACCTACTATACAGCTCTCAGCCTGGGACTTCCCTTCTTCTCTCTCCTGAGTTGTATCTACTGTTTCTTGGATCCCATGTCTTGTCTTCCTTTTTCTTGGCTTTCTCTCTTACTTTGCTGGAGTTCATTATCAGATAATGTCCTTAGCAGCAGATATTTGGGTAGTGTATACATTCTGAGTCCTTGAATGTCTAAAAATGACTATTTTGCCCTCATACTTGATTAATGATTTTGGCTGAATATAGAATTCTAAGTTTAAATTCATCCTCTTTCAGAGTTTTGAAGATACTGTTCCATTTTCTCTAGCATCCAATGTTGCTAATAAGAAAACTGATGCCAGTTTGATTCCTGTTCCTTTGTAGATGATTTGTTTTTTTTCTTTCTGAAGGCATTGAAGACTATTCTATTTGTCTTTGTATTACTTGAAATTTAATAAGGATGTGTCTGGCATAGAACTTTGATCATTCATCCTGTCAGTACTCTAGAACATTTTACACCTGGAGATTTGGGTACTTCTTTAGCTCAGAGAATTTTTCTTCTATTATTTCTTTGATAGTATCTTCCTCTACTCTTTTTCTGTTCTCTCTGGGACTTCTGTTCATCAGATGGTAGACTTCATAGCTTGGTCATCTGTTTCTTTTATGTTTTCTATCTCCATCTGTCTCCATCTTTCTCCCTCCCTCCTTTTTTTTTTTTGAGACAGAGTCTCACTTTGTCACCCTTGGTAAAGTGCATCATAGCTCACAACAATATCAAACTCTTGGGCTCAAGAGATCCTCTTGCCTCAGTTTTTCATTTTTAGTAGAAATGGGTGTCTCACTCTTCTCAAACTGAGCTCAAATGATACACCTGCTTCACCCTCCCAGAGTACTAGGATTATAGGCATGAGCCACAGTGCCCAGCCTCCCTCCCTCCTTCTCCTCTTCTTCCCTCTGTCTCTTTCTGTCTTTACTTTATCTTTAGGGAGATTTTCTCAACTTTGTCTTCAACTTCTTTTACTGATATTTTTTTCAGCAATTATATTTTTCATCTCTAAAGCTACTTTCTTATTTTCTGATTGTTCTTTTCTCATAGCATCCTGTTCTTCTTTCAAAAATCTGTGGCTCAGCTCCCATTTCTCAGTGGTTAGAGAACCAGGCACATACACTGAGGCTGGTGGGTTCGAACCTGGCCCAGGCCTGCTAAACAACAATGACAACAACAACAACAAAAAAAATAGTTGGATGTTGTGGCAGGCACCGGTAGACCCAGCTACTTGGGAGTCTGAGGCCAGAGAATTGGTTAAGCCTAAGAGCTTGAGGTTGCTGTGAGCTGTGATGCCATGACACTCTACCAAGGGCAACATAGTGAGACTTTGTCTAAAAAAAAAAAAAAAATCTCTTATTTTGTCTCAATTTTGTCTTATACTAGGTTTAGTTTTTCTGTTTTCATGCTGCTCGTTTTGCAAGTGTAGTTGGATTTTGTGGTTGGTCTATTTATATTTAAGAATGAAGGACTGAAAGGACTGAGTAGCAGAGAGTGCACACTCTGCCTGCCATTGTTTAGGTGAGTGGGAGGTTTGACTGGGAGTTTTAAGTACATGAGCAAGACACACTGACTGGCAGGCTTCGCTTTAGGATGAATGAGTGAGATGCTAGTTGTCAGGCTGTGGGCCTCTGTAGGCCAGAGGGGGTGGGGGTATTACTCTAAGATGCTCTTGTTAGAGACATCCATTCTCAGTTATTCAGTGTCTTTAGAGAAGAATCCTTCAAGGTGGGTTGTATGAGGTGAGCAGAGGAATAAAGGGACTGAATCTTATAAATAAATGTAGATTCCTTTGTTTAATGGATTAATTAAATTTTGTTTAATTTCATTTATTTAATTCCATTTGTTCAGCCCTACTTCTCACTTCTGTCCTGTATCAAAGGTGCCCATTTCCAGCCAGATTCTCCCTCAGGTCACTCTGGGAAGATAAGTTCCATCTACACTGGATGCATCCCATTGTAGTCCTCACATGGCACATTCTAGAGCTGTGCCATCCCGTTTAGCAGCGACTAGCTGCCTGTGGTTATTGAGCATGTGAAATAGGCTAGTTTGAATTGAGATGTGCTCTAATTGTAAAATAGAGATTCTGAAGCCTTAGTGCAAAAAGAGAAAAAAAGTAAAATATCTCATTAATTAATTTTCATTGCTGGGTACAGAAGCTTATGCCTATACTCCCAGCTGCTTGGGAGGCTGAAGTAGCAGGATTGCCTTGAGGGCAGGAAGTCCCAATCTTCAGTAAACTATGATTGTACCCCTGCACTCCAGCCTGTGTGACAGAGCAGGAGTCTACCTCTTTTTTTTTTTTTTGTAGAGACTGAGTCTCGTTTATCACTCTTGGTAGAGTGCCGTGGCATCACACAGCTCACAGCAACCTCCAACTCCTGGGCTTAGGCGATTCTCTTGCCTCAGCCTTCCAAGTAGCTGGGACTACAGGCACCTGCCACGTCTGGCTACTTTTTTTGTTGTTGCAGTTTGGATGGGGTTGGGTTTGAACCTGCCACCCTTGGTGTATAGGACCAGTGCTCTACCCACGACCCTGCCTCTTAAAATAAACTAAATTATTCATTTATGTTAAAATGGTGATATTTTGCAAGTGTTAGCTTAAGTAAAAGAGAATATAAAAATTAATTTCTGCTAGGTGGTGCCTGTGGGTCAGTAGGTAGAGCACTGACCCCATATATTGAGGGTGACAGGTTCAAACCCAGCCCCAGCGAAACTACAACAAAAAATAGCCGGGAGTTGTGGCGGGCATTGTGGTGGTAATCCCAGCTACTCTGGAGGCTGAAGCAAGAGAATCGCCTAGGCCCAGGAGTTGGAGGTTGCTGTGAGCTGTGACGCCATAGCACTCTACCGAGGGTGATAAAGTGATACTCTGTCTCTAAAAGAAAAGAAAAATTAATTAATTTCCGCATAGGAACTCATGCCTATAATCCTAGCACTCTAGGAGGCCAAGGCAGGTGGATTGCCTGAGCTCAGGAGTTTGAGACCAGAGTGGACAAGAGTGAGACTCCATCTCTACTAAAAATAGAAAATCTAGTCTCAGTGCCTGTAGCTCAGCGGTTAGGGCGCCAGCCACATACACTGAGGCTGTCGGGTTCAAATCCAGCCCAGGCCTGCCAAACAATGACAACTACAATCATAAAATAGCCAGGCGTTGTGGCAGGTGCCTATAGTCCCTGCTACTGAGGAGGCTGAGGCAAAATGATCTCTTGTACCCAAGAGTTTGAGGTTGCTGTGAGCTGTGACACCATGGTACTCTATTAAGGATGACCAAAGAGAGACTCTGTCTTCGGTGGTGCCTGTACCTCAGTGGGTAGGGCGCCGGCCACATACACTGAAGCTGGTGGGTTCGAACCTGGCCCGAGCCAGCTAAAAAACAACAATGACAACTGCAACAAAAAAAAAAAATAGCTGGGGCTCAGCGCCTGTGGCTCATGAGGCTAAGGCGCCAGCCACATACACCTGAGCTGGCTGGTTCAAATCCAGCCCAGGCCCGCCAAACAGTAATGACGGCTGCAACCAAAAAATAGCTGGGCGTTGTGGCAGGTGCCTGTAGTCCCAGATACTTGGGAGGTGGAGGCAGGAGACTGGCTTGAGCCCAGGAGTTGGCAGTTACTGTGAGCTGTGATTGCATGGCACTCTACCCAGGGTGACAGCTTGTGGCTTTCTCTCAAAAAAAAAAAAAATAGCCGGGTGTTGTGGCAGCCACCTGTAGTCCCAGCTACTCAGGAGGCTGAGGCAAGAGAATTGCTTAAGCCCAAGAGTTGGAGGTTGCTGTGAGCTGTGACACCATGACACTCTACCCAGGGCAACAGCTTGAGATTCTGTCTCAAAAAGACAAAAAGTGACATTCTGCTTTAAAAAAAAGAAATTAGGCTCAGTGCCTGTGACACAAGTGGCTAAGGCACTAGCCACATACACCTAAAATGGCAGGTTCGAATCCAGCCCAGGCCCGTCAAACAATGATGGCTGCAACCAAAAAATAGCCAGGCATTGTGGCGGGCGCCTGTGGTCCCAGGTACTTGGGAGGCTGAGGCAGGAGACTTGCTTGAGCCCAGGAGTTGGAGTTTGCTATGAGCTGTGATGCCATGGCACTCTACCCAGGGGGACAGCTTGAGGCTCTGTCTCCAAAAAGAAAAAAGAAATTAATTTTCTCTCTTTCTTTAATGTGGCTGTTAGAAGTTTTTAAATTATGTATGTGACTCATTTTATTTCTGTTGGAAAGCACTACCCTTTTTTTTTTTTTGGTGAAACAGTCTCACTTTGTCACCCTTGGTAGAGTGTTGTGGTATCATAGCTGACAGCAACCTTAATCTCTTGGGCTCAAGCCATCCTCTTGCCTTCTAAGTATATGGCATACTACAGGTGCTGCCACAAAGCCTGGCTATTTTTAGAAATGGGGTCTCACTGTTACTCATGCTGGCTCAGGGAGGTTCTTAAGTACTTGTCTTTAGATTTGAACCTGAGTCCTTTGTTTTGGAGGTTTTTTTTCTTCAGAGTAAGAGTCCTTTGTTTTTTGTTTGTTTGTTTGTTTTGTTTTTAAGACTGTTTCACTTTGTCACCCTCAGTAGAGTGCTGTGGCGTCACAGCTCACAGCAACCTCCATCTCTTGGACTTAGGCGATTCTCTTGCCTTAGCCTCCCAAGTAGCTGGGATACAGGTGCTCGCCACAATGCCCGGCTATTTTTTTTTTTGCTGCAGTTTGGCTGGGGCTGGGTTCGAACCTGCCACCCTTGGTATATGGGGCCACATATACCCTACCCACTGAGCCACAGGTGCTACCTTAACCTGAGTTCTTTGTATGTTCACATATGTGCCCCCATCCCCTCATTCCCACAGGGTATCTTGAAAAACATGTTAGGAATTCCATTCAAATCTTTTCTCCTCTCCCCAAGAGTCACAGGCCTCATTCTTTTTAAAACAAAATTGTATCATTTTTGGCCAGGCACTATGCTTGGTATTGCTTAAGGATTAAGCAGTTTTTCTGGGGTCCCAACAAAGGATATCTGAGTGATCCTGGGCAAGTAACTTAGCCTCTTTGGGTGGGGAGGCCAGGCGAAGGGGCTCATGCCTGTAATCATAGCACTCTGGGAAGACAAGGCAGGTGGATTGCCTGAGCTCACCGGTTCCAGACCAGCCTGAGCCAGAGCAAGACTTCATCTCTAAAAATAGCTGGGCATTATAGCTGGTACCTGTAGTCCTAGCTACTTGGGAGGCTGAGGCAAGAATCACTTGAGCCCGAGTTTGAGGTTGCTGTGAGCTATGATGCCCCAACAATCTACCGAGGGCAACAAAGTGAGACTCTTGTCTCAAAAAATGAAAGATAAAAATAAATAAATAACTTAGAGAATTATGGTCAAAAGCATAACCTATGGGGTAAAACAGGTCCAGATTAAAATCCTAGCTCTGTCACTTACTAGCTATGTGATTTAGGGCAAGTCATTATATTTAACCTGTGTGAACCTCAGTTCCTTAACTTGCCCTAATTCTTTGTTGGGACCCCAGAAAAAAGGAAAAAGTATTGTTGATGAGAAATGTGGTATTATCATTGACCCAGACTCCTAAGGGCAGAGTAGGAGGCTTTCTGGGACTTTGGATCTGGGGTCTGGAGAAATTGAGAGGCCTCAAGCTGAAGAAGGAATACTTATAAAAAATGCCTACTCTAAGGCCAGGTATGGTGGCTCATCCCTGTAATCCTAGCACTCAAGGAAGCCAAGGTGGCAGGTGGATTGCCTGAGCTCACAAGTTTTGAGACCTGCCTGAGGCAGAGCAAGACCTGGTCTCTAAAAATCCCAGCTACTTGGGAGGCTAAGGCAAGAGAATCACTAAAAACCAAGAGTTTGAGGTTGCTGTGAGCTGTGATGCCAGGGCATTCAATCGAGGGCAACAAAATAAGATTCTGTCTCAAAAAAAAAAAAAATTATTTTATTTTCTTGTTTTTGTGGATTTTTTTTTTTTTTTTGAGACAAGAGTCTCACTATGTCATCCTCGGTAGAGTGCCATGGTGTCATAGCTCCACAGCAACCTCAAACTCTTGGGCTTAAGCGATTCTCTTGCCTAAGTCTCCCAAGTAGCTTGGACTACAGGTGCCCACCACAATGCCTGGCTATTTTTTGTTGTAGTTGTCGTTGTTGTTTAGCTGGCCCAGGCCGGGTTCAAACCTGCCAGTCTTGGTGTATGTGGCTGGCGCCATAACCACTGTGCTATGGGCACCAAGCAAAAAAATATATATATATATTGTTTTTAATTTTAAAAAAGGTCTTCCCACGCTGGGCACAATGGCTCACGCTTGTAATCCTAGCACTCTGGGAGGCCGAGGGGGGTGAATTGCCTGAGCTCACATGTTTGAGACCAGCCTGAGCCAGAGCAAGACCACCAGCACCATATACCAAGGGTGGCGGGTTCAAACCCAGCCCCAACCAAACTGCAACAAAAAAATAGCTAGGGGTTGTGGCAGGTGCCTGTAGTCCCAGCTATTTGGGAGGCTGAGACAAGAGAATTGCCTAAGCTCAGGAGTTGGAGGTCCTTTGAGCTGTGATGCTAAGGCACTCTACTGAGGGTGATAAAGTGAGACTCTGTCTCTAAAAAAAAGAAAAACAATGGGATTATAGTAGGCTTGATGTTATATAATTTATTTGTTGTAGTGGGCACCTGTACACCCAGCTACTTAGGAGGCTGAGGCAAGAGAATCACTTAAGCCCAAGAGTTTGAGGCTGCTATGAGCGACAATGCTACAGCACTACCAAGATCAGCATATGAGACTCTGTCTCAATAAAAAAGAAAAAAAAAAGGGACTCCCCCCCGCCCCCACTTCTTACAAAAAAACAGAAAATTTAGCCAGGCATGGTGGCACACACCTGTAGCCCCAGCTATTCAGAAAGCTAAGGACAGGAAAATTGCTGAGCCCAGGAGATTAAGGTTACAGTAAGTGGGCTGTGATCAGGCCACTACACTGGGCAAAAGAGCAAGACCCTGTCTCTAAAAATAAAAACAAAACACCCTTGACTCATATGTTCCAGCCCTACTCTGTAAGTGTCTCTCAGGGGAAGGGATTGGTTCTATCTAAGAGTCGATTTCTGTGCTTGGCATATTACAATTCTTCCTGAACTGCCCTACTCTATAAAACTATAGTTGCCTACCACAATACCTGGCTAGTTTTTCTTTTTAGGAGAGACAGGGTCTTGCTCAGGTTGGTCTCGAACTTCTGAACTCAGGCAATCCAACAACCTTAGCATAGCACCAAAAGAGCTGCCTCTCATACATGTACCAATAACAACTTATACCGCTCTTTTATGGCACTGTGTATACTTTTAATTAATTACTTTTAATATTTTGCGAATATTGATCTCTGGTAACAGACAGTTCTGGGTTTAAGCCCTGGCTCTTTTACTTCCTTATAATTATTCAACCTTTGGGAATTTATTTCACCTCTTTGAGGCACAGCTTCCACAGCTGGAAGGGGGGGAAATAACAGTCCCTAATGCATAGTGTTCTTAGGAGAATAAAGAAGAGGATGCATTTAGTACAGTGGCCGGAACATAGGCTGTGACTAGTGAATTTGGGCTGTTAGGATTATTATTTGTCACCAGTAGACTGGGCAGGAGCTTGTCTCTTGCTTCCCACTGTGTCCTCCATGCTGGAAACATGCTTAGTGATTATATATGTGTTGAATGACTCTTCAGTAGGAGGATGGCTGGATGGAAGGATAGGTAAACTCTCCCCTCTGAGCAGCCAGGAAAGCTGAAGCCCAGGGAGGGAAGAAGGTTCCCCTCAGTGGGATCCTGGCCCAGGGGCAGACCTGCCCTCACCGTCATCTTCCTCAGCAGGTTTGGGATGTACATTCCGTTCCTGCAGCTGAACTGTGATCTCCGCAAGACAAGCCTATTCAGCCACATGGCCTCCGTGGGGCCCCGAGAGGCAGTCAGCGGCCTGGCCAAGAGCCGGGATTACCTATTGACGCTGCGGGAGACATGGAAGCAGCACACGAAACAGCTGTATGGCCCGGACGCCATGCCCACCCATGCCTGCTGCCTGTCACCCAGCCTCATCCGCAGTGAGGTAGAGTTCCTCAAGATGGATTTCAACTGGCGCATGAAGGAAGTGCTGGTCAGCTCCATGCTGAGTGCCTATTATGTGGCCTTTGTGCCTGTCTGGTTTGTGAAGGTGCGTAACAACCCAGGGCAGGACAGGGCTTAGCTGCTGCCTCCTGCTTGCATAACTGACTCTGATTGGGATGAGATTTTTTTCATTTGTCCTCCTCTGGAGAGCTAGAGTGGCTACTGGCTCTATTTTGTCTTATTTTTATTTATTTATTTATTTATTTTGGAGTCTTACTCTGTTGTCCAGGCTAGAGTACCATGGTGCCTTGCCTAGCTCACATCAGCCTCAAATTCCTGACCTCAAGTGCTCCTCCTGCTTCAGCTTCCCAAACAGCTGAGACTACAGGTGCCTGCCATAATACCTGCCTAATTTTTTTCTTTTTTTTTTTTTTTTTGGCCAGGGCTGGGTTTGAACCCGCCACCTCTAGCATAATGGAGCTAGAGGCCCTACTCCTTTAAGCCACCCCAAATTTTTCCATTTGTATTTATTTATATATTTATTTATATATTTATTTATTTATTTATTTTGAGACAGACCCTCAAGCTGTCCCCCTGGGTAGAGCGCTGTGACAGCACAGCAACCTCCAACTCCTGGGCTCAAGCGAGTCTCCTGCCTCTGCCTCCCAAGTAGCTGGGACCATAGGCGCCCGTCACAATGCCTGGCTATTTTTTTTTTTTGGTTGCAGACATCATTGTTGTTTGGCAGGCCCGGGCTGGATTCGAACCCACCACCTTAGGTGTATGTGACTGGTACCTTAGCCACTTGAGCCACAGGTCTTGAGCCATTTTTTCCATTTTTAGTAGAGATGGGGTCTCACGCTTGCTCAGACCAGTCTTGAACTCCTGAGCTCAAGTGATCTTTCTTTTTTTTTTGAGACAGAGTCTTACTATGTCGTCCTGGGTAGAGTGCCATGGCATCACAGCTCACAGCAACCTCCAACTCCTGAGCTTAGGTGATTCTCTTGCTTTAGCTTCCCAAATAGCTGGGACTCCAGGCGCCCACCACAACACCTGGCTATTTTTTGTTGCAGTTTGGCCGGGGCCAGTTTTTGAACCCGCCACCCTCGGTATATGGGGCCAGTGGCCTACTCACTGAGCCACAGGTACCACCTGCTCAAGTGATCTTTCTGTCTCAGGACTGTTATACCCCAGAGTGCTAGGATTAGAGGCATGAACCACTGTGCCTAGACTCTTTTGTTTTTTGAGACAGAGTATCACTTTGTCACCCTGGATAGAGTGCCATGGCATTATTACTCACAGCAAACAAACTTTTGGGCTCAAGAGATCCTCTAGCTTCAGCCTCCCAAGTAGCTGGGACTATAGTTGCATAACACAATACCTGGCTAGCTTTTCTATTTTTAGGAGAGACGGTCTCGCTCATGCTCGGGCTAGTTTGGAACTTCTTAGCTCATGCAATCCACCCACCTTGGCCTAGCACCCAGAGTGCTAGGATTACAGGTGTGAGCCACCACACCTGACCTGTACTATTTTTTTTTTTTTTTTTTGAGACGGAGCCTCAAGCTATCCCCCTGGGTAGAGTGCCATGGCATCACAGCTCATAGCAACCTCCAACTCCTAGGCTCAAGCGAGTCTCCTGCCTCCGCCTCCCAAGTAGCTGGGACCACAGGTACCCGCCACAACGCCCGGCCATTTTTTTTTTTTGGTTGCAGCCATCATTGTTGTTTTGGTGGGTCCGGGCTGGGGATTCAAACCCACCACCTTAGGTGTACGTGGCTGGCGCCTTAGCTGATTGAGCCACAGGCGCTGAGTCTACCTGTACTATTTTTATTATTATGTTTTTCCTGGCCCTCAGTCACTTAGAATGTGTACATTTTAGAGTACAGGGAATAAGGCTCACTGAGAGGAAGTGACTTGCCCAACATCATCCAACCAGGTAGGAAGACATGGTATTGTTGTTCATAATACTTGATAACAAAGAGCATTGACTTTGTATTTCCATGGCTGGTTGTTCTTTGGTGTTTTTTTTGCCACCTTTGGCATCACAGCTCACAGCAATCTCAAACTCTTAGACTGAAGCAATTATCTTGCCTAAGCCTCCCAAATAGCTGGGACTACAGGCACCCGCCACAATGCCCAGCTATTTTTTTTATTGTAGTTGTCATTGTTGTTTAGCAGGTGCAGGTCTTGTTTGAACCCACCAGCCCCGGTGCATGTGGCCAGCGCCCTAACCATTGAGCTACGGGCGCTGAGCCTCAGTGGCTGTTTTGACATAGGCATGTCACAGTGTCCTGTTTTATCATTAAGTAAGAAAGCCAGACCCCAGTGACCCCAAAAACCTGTGCTCGCTTTTCTTGCTTATGTGACTTCTTGGGAAGTTACCTCCTCAGCTGCAGTAAGCTGGAAACATTTCTGCAGGATAGACTACACTGAATGATTTGAGGTTTAGAGGACTTACTATCTGTTGAGCACCTGAAACATGCCAGGAGCTCTCATGAGTATTAGAATCCTTCTAATGCCTCTCAGAGGTTGCTGTTATCCTCACTAAACAGATGAGGAAACTAAATGATTTGCCTGAGGTCACATAGTTAATAAGCAGAAGAGCCAAAAAAAAAATTTTTTTTTTTTTTTTTGAGATAGCCACAAGCTGTCACCCTGGGTAGAATGCTGTGGCATCACAGCTCACAGCAACCACCAACTCCTGGGCTTAAGCGATTCTTTGCCTCAGCCTCCCAAGTAGCTGGGACTGTAGGCGCCCACCATAGTGCCTGGCTATTTTTTGGTTGTAATTGTCATTGTTTAGCAGGCCTGGGCTGGGTTTAAACCCACCAGCTCTGGTATATGTGGCTGGTGCCTTAGCCACTTAAACTATAGGCACCAAGCCACAGAAGAGCCAAATTTTGAATTTAGGACTGTTGGACTCCATGACCTGGCTCCAGAGGAGGGGCCAATGACAGCAATTTTTCTTTTTTTTTTTCTTTGTAGAAAACTGATGGGCACAGGGTCTCAGAGCCTTCTTTGTTAGGTGTTTCCTTTTTTTTTTTTGTAGACGGAGCCTCACTTTGTCACCCTCAGAATACCATGGCATCGGGGTGGTCCCTGTGGCTCAAAGGAGTAGGGTGCTGGCCCCATATGCTGATGGTGGCGGGTTCAAACTCAACCCCGGCCAAAAACTGCAAAAAAAAAAAAAAATAATAAATTAAAAAAAAAAAAGAATACCATGGCATCATAGCTAACAGTAACCTCAAACTCTTGGACTCAACTGATCCTCTTGCTCAGCCTGGGATTAGAGGCACTTGCCACAATGCATGACTGTTTTTAGAGATGAGGTCTCGCTCTGGCTCAGGCTGGTCTCAAACTCCTAAGCTCAGGTAATCTACCCACCTTGGCCTCCCAGAGTGCTAGGCTTATAGGCATGAGCCACTGTACCCAGCCTACGTGTTTGATTCTTGGTTTCAGGCTACCCTGGGTCTCCTCAGAACTGTCCTAATCTCTGAGGCATGGGGATTCAGGGAGGAGAGGGGAAGTGAGGCCATTATGGACGTCCCAGGCCTCACCTACCTTCTGCTACCCCCAGAACACACATTACTACGACAAGCGTTGGTCCTGTGAACTCTTCCTTCTGGTATCCATCAGCACCTCGGTGATCCTCATGCAGCACCTGCTGCCTGCCAGCTACTGCGACCTCCTTCACAAGGCTGCCGCCCACCTGGGCTGCTGGCAGAAGGTGGACCCAGCGCTGTGCTCCAATGTGCTCCAGCACCCGTGAGTCACCCTACCCTGCTTTACCCAACCCCAGCCCTCCTGGTCAGTGTCTGGAGTCACTTGCCTAGTTGCTCATTAACTTACTCATTCAGTCAGCAAATAGTTATTGGGCATGTCTTGTGTATTAAGCTGTATGTCCAGAGTAGGGTACAGTGGGACCCAAGACAAACATATTCCCTCCTTGGGTAACTTGCAACGTCCTGGAGATGGGAGGGGAATAGGTGGTAAATTCACAGACTCACTGACTTTCCCATTCACTGACTCATTTATTTACTCGCTCATAAACTGACTTGCTCATGCTTCATTCCTCTCTCTCCTGCTCACTCATCTACTCAATGATTAGGTCACCTGTTCTTTTTTTTTTTTTTTTTTTTTTTTTTTTTTTGAAGGAGCCTCAAGCTATCCCCCTGGGTAGAGTGCCATGGCATCACAGCTCACAGCAACCTCCAACTCCTGGGCTCAAGAGACTCTCCCGCCTCCGCCTCCCAAGTAGCTGAGACCACAGGA
>CAUYQV010190388.1:0-11244 GCA_963574575.1 Galagoides demidoff | reverse complement strand
CAGAAGAATGAAACTAGACCCCATATCTCTTGCTATACACAAAAATCAAACCAAAATAGATTAAAGACGTGACTATAAGACCTGAAACCATCAAAGTACTAGAAGAAAACATGGAGGAAATACTCTAGTGCACTGATCTTGGCAAAGATCTCTTGAGCAACTTGGATGGAACTGGAGGCCATTATCCTAAGTGATGTCACTCAGGAACCTAAAAATAAATTCCACGTGTTCTTACTCATAATTGGGAGCTAAACTGTGGCTATACAAGGACACATAGGAGTTGTATAATGGATATTGGAGACTCAGAAAGAGGGATTGTGGGGGGGGGCACAGAATGAAAAATTATCTATAGAATACAAGGTTCACTACTTGGGTGATTGGTATACCTAAAGCCAAGATTCCACCACTGTACAGTGCCTTATAAAATATGTACATATAACAGAATTCAATCTGTACCCCCTCAATCTATTAAAATTAAAATTTTTTAAAAAAGCATTTTGCTAGGTGAAAGAAGGCAAACAAAAAAGACCACATATTATGTAATACCATTTGTATAAAATATCCAAAATAGACAAATCCACAGATAGTACGTTAATGTTTGCCTAGGGGTGCCTGGGAAGGGGCTATATGGAGATGAGACTTGATAGCTAACGAGTACAAAATTTCTCTTTGGGCTGATGAAAATATCCTGGAATTAGCAATAATAAGTGCACAACTTTGCAAATACACTACAGAACTCTGAATTGTGTACTTCAAAAGGGTATGTGAACTATAGACCCAGTTCAACCAATGCAGAAGTGCACAAAAGATGAGAGTACCTGCATCTTCTTTCCCTGACGTGAATGTTATGAGGCCCTTTTCTCCCAGCTCCTAATTCTGCTTTGTGATGCTTTGACTGAGACTTCACACTCATGTCTCATTAAAGGGAGATTAGAAGGCAAGAAGAGAGAGCCAAGTTCCACCTCCTATTTGCTTGCTGTCCCTGTCATTATCACCTCATGATTACATCTGGTCCAGGAAGTACGGTTGATTCCACTTGCAGCCTCCAGGTCCTTTCAGCACTCCCCAAACCATTCTGTGATTCTCCTTTAATAGCTACCAGCAAGAACCAGGCAGTGCTCCTCCTCAGAGGGCAGAACTTCTCTGAGGTACTGATAACCTCTCAGCACATCCTTTCTTTCTCATCCCCAGGTGTGGTAGCTGCTTCCCAGAGATACTATCTCTGTGATACCTCAATATTCCCTTCTTGGTCTTTCAGCATTATAACCTTGTAAGCATTTCTCTGTACTAAATTCTTTATGCAGAAACAAATAATAATAAAAATAAAAAGTAATCACATTAATGATAGCAGTAACACATTACAGGGCAAACTTTTAGTTTATTTGAATACTTATTTAACAGCTACATGCCAAAAATAAACTTTACAAATAAAAATATACTCAAAATATTTGTCATTGTTTATCACCTGCTTCCTCCATCTCATACCCATACTGTAAATTTAAAAAAAAAATACGAAAACCTGTACTACATGTTTAATGTCCTTGAGTTTCTTTTTAAAAATTGAGATACAATTCAAGTACTATAAAAGTCACCCTTTGTGTATGAGTCAGTCATTTTTAGTATATTTACAAAGTTGTGCAACCATTGTCCCTATCTAATCCCATAACACTTACATTACCCCACAAAGCAACTCTGTATCCAGCTGCATGGATTTGGGTTTCTTTTAGCATTTATTTGTATATTACTTACCTGGTCACTTAATGCCTCAGCACCAATGGAAAAGATATTTCATGAAAAAGAGGAAGTCATACCTCCCACCTTCCTATACATTCCTGATAGAACATCCCTCTCTATATATATACACACACACATACACACACACACGTTTGTCCCCATGTCCCAATTAAGACCTTTCTTTGTAGTTTTTATCACCTTTATTGAAGTATAAATTACATATAATAAAATTTACCAATGTATAGGTACAGTTTAATGAAGTATGGCAAATGTAGTCATATAAGCACTACTACTATCAAAATACAAAATATTTTCATCCCCTAAGGTTCCCTCCTATCCCTTTGCAGTCTCCTTCCCATACCCTGGCTCCTAGAATAAACCACTGATCTGTGAAGTTTATGTACTATGTTCATTCATTTTAGTTTATAATTCAGTGGTTTTTACTAAATTTATAGAGTTGTGCGATCACTTCTGCAGTACAATTTTGGAACATTTCCATCACACCAGAAAGATTTTTCATGTCCATTTGCAGTCAATTCCCTCTCCCACTTCTAATGTGAAACAATCTCTTATCCGCTTTCTGTATAATTGCATTTTATAGACTTTTCATATAAATGGAACCATATAATAGATGGCCTTTTGCTTCTGTCTTCTTAACATAGTGTTTTTGTGGTTCATTCACATTGTGACATGTATTAGTAATTCATTCCCTTTTATTGGTAAATATATGGATATTTCATTATATAGATAATGATACATCATGTTTATCCATTCACTAATCCATTTGGATTGTTTCTACTTTTTCGCCCATGTGAATAATGCTGCTATAAACATTTATGTGTAAGTATTTGTGCTCATATTTTCATTATGTTTGTCTTAATTAGATACCTATTTTACCAGTTTAACTATTTAAGAAACTAAAGTTCTTTCCAAAGTGACTGTAACATTTTTCATGACCACTAAAAGTATTTGAGGATTCTAATTTCTCCACATCTTTGCCAACGCTTGTCATTGCCTTTTTTTTTTAATTATAGCCCTTCTAATAGATTTGAACTAGAATCTGACTGTGATTTTAATCTGCATTTCCCTATGATTAACAATGCCGAGCAGTTTTTCATATGCTTATTATCCATTCATATATTTTCTTTCATGAAATGTCTATTCAAATCTTTTTGCTTATTTTTTAATGAAGTTGCTTGGCTTTTATTATTGAGTTATTTAACTATGATATATATAAACCCAAATAAATGATTTACAAATATTCTCTTAATCTATGACTTGTCTTTTTGTTTTCATAAATGGTGTCTTGGAAGAAATTTAAATTTTGATAAGGTCCAATTTACCAATTTTTTCTTTTACAGATTGTGATTTCAGTGTTCTATCTAAAAGACAGAATTTTATATGATTGAAATCCTATAATAAATAGTCTTTTATGTTGGGCTTCTTTCACTTAGAATAATGATTTTGAGATTCATTCATGTTGTTGCAGTGTTAGTCATTCATTTCATTAAATTGCTGAGTCCATTATATGACAAAATGTCCATTTATCACCAATGGACATTTGAGTTGTGCCCAGTTTGAGAACATTATGACTACAGCGACTATGAACACTACATTTATACACATTCTTTCTTGCAGCCTATTCATATTTGGTTTTTCTAACAGTTTTACTGAAGTATAGTTTATGTGCTATGTTTTTATGTACTTTGATTAACCTAAGGTCACAAGATTTGCCCATGTTTTCTTCAAAAAGTCTGATGGTTTTGCTCTTCCACTTAGTCCTATAAATAGCCTTTTTGAGTTAATGTTTATATATGTGGTAAGGTCTAAATCCATCTTTTTTGCATGTGGATATTCAACTGTCCCAGTACCATTTGTTTAAAACACTGTCCTTTACTCCACTGAATTGCGTTGGTACCTTTGCTGAAAATCAGTTGACTATGAATGTAAAGGTTTACCTCTAGATTCCGTTCTGTACCATTGATCTAGATGTCTGTCCTTTAGTCAGTACCAGATTGGTTTGATTACTATAGTTTTGTAATAAATTTTGAAATTAGTACTTAAGCCCTCCAACTTTGCTCTTTTTCAAGATTGTTTTGGATATGAGGGGTTGTTTTCATTTTCTTATAAATTTTAGAAAAAGATGGTTATGGGTGATGGTAGCTTCCTGGACTTTCAGTAGAGGTTGTTATTAAATCTACTGATCAGTTTGGCAGAATTGCCATCTTAGTAATATTGAACAGAATATTCAGTTTGGCAGAATTGCTATCTTACTAATATTGAATTCTAATCCATGAACATAAAATATTTATCACTTTATTTAGATACTCTATAATTTCTCTCAGAAATGTTTTGTAGATTTCCATATATAAATTCTGAACTTTTGTAAATTTATTCTGAAGTGTTTTATTACTTTTTATACTATTGTGAAGCAAATTATTGTTAATTTCATTTTCAGATTACTTATTGCTGATATGTAGAAATTCAATTAAGGTGTACATATTAATCTTTTATCCTGTGACTTTGCTAAACTCATTAATTAGTTCAAGTAGGTTTTGTTGGATCCTTTAGAATTTTCTAAATGTAGGATCATGTCATTTGAAAATAAAGGAATAAAGATTGCTTTACTTATTCCTCTCCAATCTGAATACATTTCTTTTTTCTTTTTTCATGTATGATTAGATTGGCTATAACTTTTGATTATAGTACTTTATTTACCTCTTTATTCTTTACCATATAAAAATATTATTAAAATAATAAAAGTATTATCATATCAAATATAAAGAGACTACATAGTATAGCTTAATTCTGATATGTTAATAATAAATACATTTCTTTTCTTCTAACTTCAAATTATAGTGAAACATACCATATTATATTTTTATGATATAGCTGGCTTGAAATTATGTTTGTGGCCTGAAACCTACCTGTATGTTTCAGAGAAACAACGTTCAATGAAAATTTGCCTCCAATAATGCACAGTTTAGAAGTGCTTCATTTGGGCTACAATGGAATTTGTAATTTAATCCAGCTACAACTTAACAGACTAAGAAATTTAAAATTCCTCTTTCTACAGGGTGAGTAGAAAAACTATTAATATCCAACTCTTTATTACTTAGATTTTATTAAAAGCTTATATTATCTTCATGTTTTGAAAAGCAAATATAAGCATCAACTTTTACTCAAACAGATTGGCAAAAGTATTGTAGTAATCACAAATGGATTTTGGGGGGGTTATTTTTGTTTTGTTTTGTTTTGTTTTTTGTAGAGACAGAGTGTCACTTTATTACCCTCAGTAGAGTGCCATGGCATCACAGTGCTCACAGCAACCTCCAACTTGTGGGTTTAGGCGATTCTTTTGCCTCAGCCTCCCCAGTAGCTGGGACTATAGGCGCCCGCCACAATGCCCAGCTATTTTTTTGTTACAGTTCAGCCGGGGCCAGGTTTGAACCCACGACCCTCAGTAAATTGGGCTGGCACCCTACCCACTGACCCACAGGCACTGCCCTTCTTGGGATACACACACACACACACACACACACACATATATATATATATGTATATATATACAATTTTTTTTTTGGTAGTTCTTGGAGGGGGCTGGGTTTGAACCTGCCACCTCTGGTATATGGTGCAGCACCCTACTCCTTTGAGCTATAGGCACCGCCCAGTTATTCATGTAGTTTTAAAAACAAATTTTGAAGGAAAATGCATTATTCTGGGGGTATATACAGTATTACATGTAATTTGATTTTGTATCATATTCAACATAAAAAACAATAAAAAGTAAACAGTGAGTAATTTAGAAGTATTTATTAAACCCAAGATTAAGCTAAGTACTTACTATGAAAGATATGGAACTACTATATATTATTATAGTCATATATAATTGAGATCCTTGATCATAAGTAGTTTTAAATCTGGTGGAGAGTAACTGAGAAAAAGATGAATTAAGTTCTACTTAATCTGTTATTAAAATAAGTACAATAGAAGTTCAGAGACAAGAGATATTAAATGATAAACTCCTCTACATATCTAGCACTCTTTGAAGGGTTGGTAGAATTTAGATTGAAAGTAAGCACTACTGAGAGCTTTGCCAGCAAAGGGAAGAGAAAAACAGTCACAGGGCATGGCATGACTGTAGTGTCTGTGGCCAGTACTTGAAAAGGTACCAACCTGGTGAGAACAAAAAGTATGCAATTTTCTGAGAGAATTATTAAGCTTATAAACATGATCAACTTGATAAATAGTGCTCACTTAATATCATTTTATGTTGCTTAAGTCAGTCAGTCATTATAGTAATATTTTTTATTTTTTGGAATAGTGAAGAATTGAAGTTGAAAATGTAGAGAGGGACAAAATTGTGGAAAGCCAGGAAGACAAATTCGGATGATGTGTCATCTACAATAGATAGGAACTATAAATTTTTAGAAAAATGGCATGAGAAAACACAAGGTTTAAAATATTAGTCTAGCAATAATTATTCAGTGACACAGGAGAAAGCCTGGGAGACCCATCAGTGCGATACATGGGGAGAAATCTAGATAGTTGACCTGAGTATAGTAACTTTTCTAACAGGCTGGCTTTTCTAGACCATATTTTTAAAAAATTAATGCATCTTTTTGCCTATCAAAAATATTTATGATTTGAATCAAGAACATGTAGACTTAGCCTTAAAAACGTGAGAAATTAAATATAAGGACAGATCTTCTAAAAAGATATGTTAACATACAAAAAAGTACACAACCTAGCCCTGGAAGGTCTATTTTAATAATGAAAAGAGGGAGTTTATTCTGTTGCCACTGATAGCATGGTAACTCATGGTAACTCAAAGGAGAACAGCCCTGTGCAAAAAGAGAGGAAGTTTACTCTGACAATAATGATGGCCATCTATGGAGTCTTTATGGTCAAGATTATCATTTATATTTTATTAAAAAAAATTGAATTTCAATGAGGTTTAATAACTTTTTGCTGAAATCACAAGAGTGTTTCAGTCTAGGTCCAGTTACTTGTTACACAAAAATCCAATTATTGAAACAGTGAGGATTGCCAATGAAGAAAGGAATTTTTAAATATGAAGGAGAATGGGAGAAGTTGCTGCTTCAAATCTGTCTCTACAGCTAAGTGAGATTATGGCTTTTAAAGGAGGATCATGTGCCTTGGGCCAGGTTGTGGTGTGACTAACAAGGGGCTACTGCACATTAGGATAGGTTGAAGGGGTGGGTGAATCTTGTTATCAGAAAGTCTGCCCAGGAGGCCTCAGAATCTCAGCTTCTTTGTTTTAGAGAAAATCTACCATTTCTAGGAAGCAACTCAAAAGCTCAAGTATTAATAAAAATTAAATTTAGTTAATGGAAAGGATTATAAATAAATATATAGGTGTCCTTGAAATTTGGTCATGGGGCTAGTTACAACTTGCCAAGTTTATATCAATGTGTGTTATGATACAGAGTTATAAACCCAGGAATATCTGCCGCCAAACACATGCATTCTCTCTCTAGCTTGAATGATATAAGGACCTGACTTGAGTTGTGTGAGTGGGAGTGATAGGTAAGAGGTAAGTCTGAAAGGTAGTTTAAACCAGAAGAAATATTAGGACTTAATGACTAATTAAATATATAATGAAGAAAAAATAATTTCTAGGATGTTTTCATAATTTTGTTACATTGGAAAAGTGGAGGTAATAAAGCTAGAGATAAAGTAATTGGGAATTGTTCATTTGGGTATGAAAAAACTTTGAGAAATAGAAATGGAAATTTTTTCAAGTATTAAGGTTAGTACTGGACCACAAGTCAGGAATGGAAATACATATTGTAGAATCTCATTAAAAGTGACAAGTGAAGTAATAAATGTTTCCTTAGTTAGGAAATAAATACAGAGAAAGAAGAATGAAAGAAGGGTCAAAAAGAGTTTTGGAGATATAGCCACACCTCCGACCCCACCCCCACCACACTAAGAAGGCAGGAAAAAAAGGAACCAGCATATGCAAAATCGAAATATCAGGGAAAGAGAGGATGAATGGCCTCAGAAGTCACATGAGGAAAAGAATTAGGTTTGGGGGACAGGGGAAGGAACCATTGGTAACCTAGGCCTAAACCGAGATTTAGAAATGTGATGAAGAGAAAAGTCAAAATGAAAATAATGTAGAAGAAAAAGGCTGGATAGAAAAAGCAACAGATAGAGGTCATACAGCTTAAAAAGCTTGTCCCTGAAAAAAATTAAGAGATTGGAGGGTAGATAGTGAGGGTATGAACATACTTTGAAGTTCATAGTGAAGTGAGTCAATTTAAAGATGCTGAACCTGGGGAGTCAATTCTGGTTCACTGTCTGGAGGGAAGCCAGGGAAAGGTGTAAGGGAGTACTCCAGTATCAGCAGTGATGTGATGAGACCATGTCAAGTCCACAGGTAAGGTACACAACTACATTTCAGTTACTGTGTTAAATTTGAAAAGAAGATGGGAAAGGTGGAGTTTTTAGTGAAGCATAAGGTGGAGAAGTTGGGAAGGAAGTTAGAATCTTAAGGATGAAGGGTCAAATTTATCTAAAATATAACTATTTAGTTGAGTGACAGCTTTTCAAACAGTGATAATTGGTGCTAGTTATAGAAGCTTAAAATCCCTGAAATCGCATTCAGCATTGTTGCTTTGGAGTTTTTTCTTTCTTAAATGTTCATAATGAGCATTCTAAAAATGAATATGGCCCCAAATATGCTGCTATAGGCACTATTCCACACTTGAAGTTATCCCACAGGGCTTTTACATCACTCAACTTACCATATCTAAAGTGATAATTCTAAATGCATAATTTTATGAAAATAATATATTAACACAAATGAGTCATTTTTCTCATAACTGACTTTAGTAACCTTTTTCTCATTAATAAATAAGGTACTGATAATGTTTCAAAGTGATCAATTTTATTGAAAGATGTTATGTTATTGAGTTCTCTGTCAAAGTAGAATAAATTCTGCAACATCAGCTTTTCATATTTTAACATGTTTGAAATGTGCTTGTATCTTAATCTTTGATATGTCATAGTTTACCAAGGTGAGGTGTTTTTTTTTTCTTAGGATACAAAAAATATTGACATATCTTAGCAATCACAGGCATCAAAAAATAGATGAAATACGTAAAATTTCGTGAGAAGAATCCCAGGAAAACGGGATCATGTTTCAAAAATATTTTCATTTTCTAGGCTACCACAACAAAGTACCACAAACTAGGTGGCTTAAATAATAGAAATTTATTTCCTCACAGTTCTAGAGGCTAGAAGTCCATAGTGAAGTTATCAGCAGGGCTGCTTACTTCTGAAGCCTCAATTCTTGGCTTGGAGTTTGCCAGTGCATCATTACATGGTCTTCCTCCTGTGCATGCCTATGTGCTAAGCTCCTTCAAAAGAACATAAAATGCGATCACTTTAATTGTATCAGTCTGTCCCCTTGGTTGTTATGAAATCAAAGCATGGAGATATTTTCTCTGAGGCTTTTCATTAAATGGTATTCACCATAGAGAAAGGCATTGTTGAATACTTCTTAAATATTTAATTTCAAAGTATTAAAGGGGTATAAATAACTTTTACACTTTTTAGTTAGGGATATAGGTGCCCATCACCTGAATATTGCTCATTGTACCTGTTAGGTAAGTTTTTACCCCTCCCCTCCACTCTCTTCCCCCTTCCTGATTCCCAACAACTTTTACTTCTTTCTGTGCCCGTATACATCACCAATTAGTTCTGAATTATAAAGGAGTACTTGTGATGTTTATTTTTCCACTCTTGAGATACTTCACTTAGGACAGTGGTCTCCAGTTCCATCCAAATTGCTGCAAAAAGACATTAATTCATTCCTTTGTATAGCTGAATAGTACTACATGGTGTATATATACCACAATTTTTAAATCCACTCATGAATCAATAGGCACTTGGGATAATTCCCGTCTTTGCAACTGTAAATTGTGCTGCAATAAACACCAAGTACAGGTATCTTTTTGATAAAATTACTTCTTTTCCTTTGAGTACATACCCAGTAGAGGGGTTACTGAATAAAAAGATTGGTCTGCTTTTTTTGTTCTTTGAGAAATCTCCACACTGTTTTCCCACAGACTATATGAATTTGCAGTCCCACTAGCAGTGCATAAGCATTACTTTCTCTCTGCATCCATGCCATCTCTTGTTTTTGAATTTTTTAATAAAAACTATTCTGACAGGGACAAGGGGCAATATCTCATTGTGGGTTTTGTTTGCATTTTTCTTATGATTAGTGACATTGAGCATTTTTAATTTTTTGGTTTTTGGCCATTTCTCTATCTCTTTTTAAGAAGCTTCCGTGTATGTCTTTTTCCTACATTTTAATAAGGTTGTTTGCTTTTTTGTTCTTGATTATTTGCTTGACTTCTTTGTAGATTCTGGATATTAGTCCATTATCAGATGTATGGTTTGAGGACATATTTTTTATTTCTGTAGGCTTATTTGCTCTGTTGTTATTTCCTTTGCCATGCAGAAGCCTTTTAATTTAATCAAGTTCCATTTATTTATTTTTATTGTGTCTGTAATTGCCTTCAGGGTCTTAGTCAAAAATGCTTTGCTGATATCTAGAAGAGTTCCTCCTACATTTTCTTCTAGAATTATTATGGTTTTGTGCATTACATCTAAGTCTGTTATCTATCTTGAGATTAATTTTTCTAATTAATAGTGAGAGGTAAGGGTCCTGTTTCATTCTTCAGCATGTGGCTATCCAGCTTTCCCAGCACCATTTATTGAATGGAGCTACTTTTCCCCAGTATGCATGATTATCTGCTTTGTTGAAGATCAGTTGGTTAACATGGTTCTATATCTAAGTTCTCTGTTCTCTATCAGTCTATGTCTCTATTTTTGTATCAATACCAAGCTGTTTTGGTTTCTACAGCATGTAATATAGTCTGGTAAAATGATGCCTCCAGATTTGTTCTTTTTTACTAAAGATTGATTTGGCTATTTGGGCACCTTTCTGGTTCCAAATGAAGCATAGAAATATTTTTTCTAGGACTATGAAATATAACATTGGTACTTTGATGAGGATTTCATTGACTCTATAAATCACATTGGGCAATATGGACGTTTACTTATTAAATCATAACTGTGTACACGAATACAATCATGGGATACAATGTGCTGGTTTTATATACAATTTGAAATATTTTCATCAAACTGGTTAACAAACTGGTTAAATAGCCTTCACTGCATTTTCTTAGTTACTGAGTTAAGACAGTTATATTCTACACCTCGTAAATTTCACATGTACCCTTGTAAAATGCACTGTAGATGTGGTCCCACCAATTTCCCTCCCTCCACCCATTATCCCCCTAGGCCCCCTCTCCCACACCACTTTCCCCATCTTCTTGGCTATAATTGGGTTATAGCTTTCATATGAAAGCTATAAATTGGTTTCATAGTAGGGCTGAGTACATTGGGTACTTTTTCTTCCATTCTTGACATACTTTGCTAAGAATATCTTCCAGCTCCATCCATGTAAAC
>CAUYQV010190386.1:0-11236 GCA_963574575.1 Galagoides demidoff | reverse complement strand
GTGGTCCCAGCTACTTGGGAGGCGGAGGCAGGAGACTCGCTTGAGCCCAGGAGTTGGAGGTTGCTGTGAGCTGTGATGCCATGGCACTCTACCCAGGGGGATAGCTTGAGGCTCCGTCTCAAAAAAAAAAAAAAAAGATATTTGTCAATTTGCTATCATATTTTCCAGGGGATTTACTCATTATTTGAAAGTTGTTTTTTTGGATTGTGATAATCATCAAATTGTACTTGATACATTCAAGGATGCTTGACTGAACATTTTAGTTGTGTCTTACAAAGTGCAACAAAAAATAGGATGGACACATTCTAACTGACTAAAAAGTTTTTCTGACATAATGAACACTTTTGTCTCTAATTTTTTACCTTACTCATCTTTTTATATTCATATATTCATCCACTCATTTGTTTATACATGCATGATGTTTACAAAGACTATTATAAGCAATAAAATGGGCAAAGAACTGTGATGTATATCAAAATGTGTATCTTAGTTTTCGTAAGATTTACATAGGTAAATTTTGTACAAAACGAAAAATGTGGGACATACATGTATAAAGGGAATGGACATAAAAAAGGGGAGGATTCAACAAAGTTGTCATAGGGAAGTGAATATTTAAGTGAACTGACCACACAGTTTTTGGAAGTAGGATTTGAACAAGTGAACTTAAGAGCAAGAATATTGTATGAATGAAAAAAAATAGAATCTAGAAATAAAGGGGAGAAGAGAGAAAACATCAGGTCACGACCACAAATGAGACAACAAATTATTATGTTTGAAGAATTGGCAAGTATTTGTGTTGCATACAAATCAGTAGAAAAAGAGTATGCAAATGTAGGTGTGAGCCAAATTGGGAAGATTATCAGATGAATTATATATTTATAATTTGCTAAATACCAGAATATCAACTAAGTATATGTTGTTATTATTTTTATATTTGTTTAATTTATCAATCATATTTTATTTTCATTTTTCAGTTTTATGAAGACATTTTAATTTAGCAGAAGAAACAAATGAAATAAATTTGAACAAATTATTGATCTTAGATTATATGTTTCTTTACTACAAAACTCAATCTTAAGCTTAGCACCCATAGCACAGTGGTTACAGTGCCAGGAACATACACCAAGGCTGGTGGGTTCGAACCCAGCTTAGGACAG
Source organism: Galagoides demidoff (assembly GCA_963574575.1). Taxonomy (NCBI): domain Eukaryota; kingdom Metazoa; phylum Chordata; class Mammalia; order Primates; family Galagidae; genus Galagoides; species Galagoides demidoff. The sequence continues at coordinate 10,079 of CAUYQV010190386.1, read as the reverse complement.
CTAAACAACAATGACAACCACAACAAAAAAATAGCCAGGTGTTGTGGCAGATACCTGTAGTCCCAGCTACTTGGGAGGCTGAGACAAGAGAATTGCTTAAGCTCAAGAGTTTGAGATTGCTGTGAGCAGTGACACCACAGCACTCTACCCAGGGAGACATAGTAAGACTCTGTCTCAAAAAAAAAAAAGAAAACCAAAAACTTAGTCTTAAACATTCCTATTGTAGTTAAGAAAAAAATAATATGGTAAGACATGAAAAAATGTAGTTGTGTATATTTTGATTTTAGGCTGTATTGATTCATTACATATAAATCATGAGATGACAAAAGTTTTCTCTCATGGTTTATTTAACTCTTCCTCCTTTAATTCTCAATTTTGTTTGTGATATTATTATTGTTGTTATTTGTAAGATACATAATAAAATTATATTTTACATCAAATTTATGAAATCAAAAATTTATACATAATATGCATTCAATTTGATGAATTTTAACAAATGTATGCAACCATGTAATAACCACTGTGGTCAAGGCAAAAAATATTCCAATTCCACTAAAAATAACCCTATGCCCCTGTACACTTAATGCAAACTCTTTCTGCCATACTGAGGCAAACTCTGATCTGCTTTCTTTTCCCCTAGATTATTTTAACCATTCTAGAAATTAATTATAATTTAAATTACATTTTAAAAATTGCAACAAAAACAAGATAAACAAATCCTATTTAACTGCCAATTTTTTTTTTTGACTCAATGAATATTTTGTCATTAATTTTTATTTTTTACTTTCAGTTTATTTTGCTTGTTTATTTTCTACCTTCTAAGGTGGCAGCTTAAATAATTTGCTATAGATCTTTCTTCTTCATAATATAAACATTTATTTTTTATTAAGTCATTTGTACATAGATCATAAATGCATTTATGCCATTATGGGATTCAATGTGTTGATTATTTATATAGATTGAAGTGCTTACATCCTACTAACCAACATAGCCTTCACCTCATTTACCCAATTACAGCATTAAGACATTTGTGTTCTACACCTGATAGATCCAACTTGTACTTGCAACATGCTCCATAGGTGTGGTCCCCCTACTAACCCTCCCTCTATTGACTCACCCCCTCCCGTCATCTTCCCCTCCCCTTACCTCCTTCATCCTAGGCACAAGTTGTGTTTCATTTTTCATATGCAAGTATGAGTGATCGTAAATTGGTTTCACAGTAGTACTGAGTACATTGGATATTTTTTCCATTCCTGAGCATTCCTGAAGAATATTTTCCACCTCCATCCATGTAAACATAAAAGAGGTAAAATCTTCATTTTTTTGAATGCTGCATAGTATTCCATGGTATACATATACCACAATTTATTAATCCATTCATGGGTATATGGGAATTTGGGCTTCTTCCATGACATGGCAATTATGAATTGAGCTGCAATGAACAATCTGGTGCAAATATCTTTATTGCCAAATTAATTTTGGTCCTTTGGATATACACAAAGAAGAGGAGTTGCAGTATCAAATGGCAGGTCTACATTAAGATCCCTGAGTATTCTCCAAACTTCCTTCCAAAAGGAACATACTAGCTTGCATTCCCACCAGCAGTGCAGAAGTGTTCCCTTTTCTCCACATCCACACCAACATCTGTAGTTTTGGGATTTTGTGATGTGGGCTACTCTTACTAGAGTTAGATGGTATCTCAGAGTAGTTTTGGTTTGCATTTTTCTGATGATTAATGATGATGAGCATTTTTTCATGTGTCTGTAGACCATGCGCTTATCTTCTTCAGAGAAGCTTCTGTTCATGTCTCTTGCACACAGAGAAATGGGATCACTTTTTTTTTTTTTAGTAGCAAGTTTGAGTTCTCTGTGGATTCTGGCTATTAGACTTTTGTCAGAACTATAACTTGCAAAAATCCTCTCCCATTCTAAGGGCTGTCTATTTGCTTTACTTGGTGTGTTCTTGGCAGTGCAGAAGCTTTTTAATTTGATTAGATCCCAGTAATATATTTTTCATGTTGCTTCAATTGCCCGGGGTGTCCTCCTCATAAAATATTCTCCCAGGCCAATTTTTTCAAGTGTTTCCCCTGCACTCTCTCTAAGAATTTTTACTGTTTCATGTCTTAAGTCTAAGTCCTTTAACCAGTGCGAGTTAATTTTTGTTAAAGGAGAAAGGTGTGGGTCCAATTTCAGTTTCCTACATGTTGCCAGCCAATTTACCCAGCACCATTTGTTGAATAGGGAATCTTTCCCCCAGTTTATATTTTTAATAGGTTTATCAAAAATCAAATGATGATAAGTGTCTGGGTTCACCTCTTGGTCTCCAATTCTGTTCCATATATCTACCTCTCTATTTTTGTGCCAGTACCATGCTGTTTTGCTCACTACCAATTTACAGTATAGTCTGAAGTCTGGGAGCATGATTCCTCCCAATTTGTTTTTATTTCTGAGTAATGTCTTGTCTATTCGAGGATTTTTCTGTTTCCATATAAAATGAAGTACTAATTTCTCCAGGTCTTTAAAGTATGGCAGACGTCCTTTAATAGGGATGACATTAAATCTGTAGATTACTTTAGGTAGTATAGACATTTTAACAATGTTGATTCTTCCCAGCCATGAGATGGTATATTTTTCCATTTGTTAACATCTTCAGCTATTTCTTTTCCCTGGATTTCATAGTACTCTTTATAGAGATCTTTCACATCCTTAGTTAGATGAGCTCCCAGGTAGTTCATCTTCTTTGGTACTATTGTAAATGAAATAGAGTCTTTGATTGTTTTTTTCCCTTGACTAAAGGCTACAGATTTTTGAGTGTTAATTTTGTTACCTGAGACTTTGCTGTATTCCTTGATCACTTCTAGGAGTTTTGTAGTTGATTTCCTAGGGTTTTCCAGATATATAATCATATCGTCTGTGAAGAGTGACAGTTTGATCCCCTCTGGTCCTATTTAGATCCCCTTGATTGCCTTCATTTGCCTGATTGTGGTGGCTAGGACTTCCATTACAATGTTAAAAAGCAGTGGAGACAGTGGCATCCTTGCTGGTTCCTGATCTGAGTGGAAATGATTTCAATTTTACTCCATTCAAAATGATATTTGCTGTGGGTTTTTTGTAGGTGGCCTCTATCAGTTTAAGAAATGTGTCTTCTATACCTATTTTCTCAAGCATTCTAATCATGAAAAAATGCTGCATATTGTCAAAAGCTTTTTCTGTGTCAATTAAGAGAATTATATGGTTTTTGTTTTTTAATTTGTTTATGTGATGTATTATATTTATGGATTTACAAATATTGAATCATCCTTGGGACCCTGGGCTGAAACCCACCTGGTCGTGATGTATGATTTGTTTGATGTGCTGTTGGATTCTGTTTGCTAGGATCTTATAGAATATTTTTGTATCAATATTCATGAGAGATATTGGTCTATAATTTTCTTTTCTTATTAAGTCTTTTCTTGTTGGGTCTTTTCCTGGTTTGGGTATCAGAGTGATATTTGCTTCATAGAATGTGCTGGGAGGTATTCTTTCTTGTTCTATGTTTTGTAAATGGTTAAGTAATATAGGTACTAGTTCCTCTTTAAATGTTTGGTAGAATTCTGATGTGAATTCATCTGGTCCTGGACTTTTCTTATAGTTGATGTTATTTCAGAACTTGTTATAGGCTTGTTCAACATTTCCACTTCTTTCTGGCTAAGTCTAGGAGGGTGATATGTTTCCAAGTTTTGATCTATTTCCTTCAGATTTTCATACTTATGAGAACAGAATTTTATGTAATATTCATTAATTATTTGTTGAATTTCTGAGGAGTCAGTTGTTATTTGGCCTTTATCATTTGTGATTGATGAAATTAGGGATTTTACTCTTCTATTTCTGGTTAGGTTAGCCAAAGGTTTATCTATTTTATTGACCTTTTCAAAAAAAACCTCTTTGCTTGGTTGATCTGTTGTATGATTCTTTGGTTTTCAATTTCATTTAGTTCTGCTCTAATTTTAGTTATTTCTTTTCTTCTGCTGTGTTTAGGGTTGGAATGTTCTTCCTTTTCCAGTTGCTTGAGATGTCCCATTATGTTGTTGACTTTCTCTCTTTCCATTATCTTCAGAGAGGCTTGTAACACTATAAATTTCACTCCTAGGAGTGCCTTTGAGGTATCCCAGAGGTTCTGGTAGTTTGTGTCTTCATTATAGTTTTGTTCCAAAAATTTGGTAATTTTCTTCTTAATCTCATCTATGATCCAGCTATCATATAGCATGAGGTTATTTAGTTTCCATGTTTTTGTATGTGTATGGAGATTCCTGTTGTTACTGAGTTCAACCTTTTTTTTTTTTTTTTTTGAGACGGAGTCTCAAGCTATCCCCCTGGGTAGAGTGCCATGGCATCACAGCTCATAGCAACCTTTAACTCCTGGGCTCAAGCGAGTCTCCTGCCTCAGCCTCCCAAGTAGCTGGGACCACAGGCACCCGCCAGAACACCCGGCCATTTTTTGGTTGCAGCCATCATTGTTGTTTGGCAGGCCTGGCCTGGGGATTCGAACCCGCCACCTTAGGTGTATGTGGCTGGCGCCTTAGCCAATTGAGCCACAGGCGCCGAGCCGAGTTCAACCTTTATTCCATGATTGTCTGAGAAAATACAAGGAATGATATCTATTCTTTTAAATTTGCTGAGGTTAGACTTGTGACCTAAGATGTGATCAGTTTTGGAGGATGATCCATGGTTGATGAGAAGAATGTGTATTCAGTTTTATTAGGATGAAATGTTCTGTTGATGTTTGTTAGATGCAAATGTTGAATGGTTAGGTTTAGTATAACATTTCTTTGCTTTGCTTCTTTTTTGGAGGATCTATCCAACACTGCCGAAGGAGTGTTAAAATCTCCAACAATTATGGTACTGGAGGAACTCAAGTTGCTCATGTATGTTAGAGTCTCTCTTATAAATTGAGGTGCATTCTGGTTGGGTACATAAACGTTTGACAATTGAAATCTCATCATGTTGAATGGTGCCCTTAACAAATAAGAAGTGACCATCCTTATCTTTCCTTACATTAGTTGGTTTAAAGCCTATTGTATTTGCAAATAAAATTGAAACACATTCTTTTTTATGATTTCCATTTGCCTGAATTATAGATGACCATTTCTTCACCCTGAGTCTATGTTTATCTTTTAAGGTAAGGTGAGATAGTGAGATTCTTGAATGCAGCAGATGTATGGCCTGAGTTTTTGTATCCAGTCAGCCAACCTGTGCCTCTTTAGAGGACAATTTAAGCCATTCACATTAATTAAGAGTATTGATAAGCCAGATAGATTTTGGGTATCGAGTTTTTCAAAAGTCCAGCAGACATTTTTAATCCTTTCACCACTGTGGAAGTTGGAATTTGATCAAAAGTTTGTGAGTTAGTTTACTTTGCTGGTGGAGGATTGTGCTGTTCATTATGGAGGATAGGTCTGAGGATATCCTAGAGAGCTTGTTTGGTTATGGCAAATTTCTTCAACATGTGAATGTCATTAAAGTATTTAATTTCTTCATTATAGAGGAAACTCACAGTAGCTGGATACAGGATCCCAGGTTGAAAGTTATTTTGCAGCTCGGCGCCTGTGGCTCAAGTGGCTGAGGCACCAGCCACGTACACCTAAGGTGGCGGGTTTGAATTCAGCCCAGGCCCACCAAAAACAACAATGATGGCTGCAACCAAAAAATAGCCAGGCGTTGTGGCGGGTGCCCGTGGTCCCAGCTACTTGGGAGGCGGAGGCAGGAGACTCGCTTGAGCCCAGGAGTGGGAGGTTGCTGTGAGCTGTGATGCCATGGCACTCCACCCAGGGGGACAGCTTGAGGCTCTGTCTCAAAAAAAAAAAAAAAAGAAAGAAAGAAAGAAAGTTATTTTGTTTAAGGAGATTAAAGTTCGATGATCTCCCTCTACTACCTTGAAAGTTTTTAGCAGAGAGATCTATAAGGTTATGGTTTTCTTATGTCTTGTAACTTGCAGAATTTTCTGCTTCATATTAACTTTGGTGAAGCTAATTATAATGTGTCTATGAGAATTTTTATTTGGGTTGTCTCATGCTGGTGTTCTGAAATTGTTTCCTATCTGGATTTCAGAATCTCTTGTTATGTCTGGAAAATTCTCTTTGATTATTTCATGAAGTAAAGCTTCTGTATCCTTCGCAGCAACCTCATTACCTTCAGGCATTCCTATAAGGCGAATATTAGATCTCCTCGAATTATCCCAGAACTCTCTGAGAGAATGATCTGTTTTTATTCTCCACTTTTTTCCTCATTGAGCATTTGGGAGCACTCAAAAGCTTTGTCTTCAATGTCAGAGATCCTTTCTTCTGCCTGTTCCATTCTGTTACTGAGGGATTCTACTGTATTTCTCAGATCTTTGAGGGCTGAAACTTCTTGCCTCAATGTGTCAATATCTTTGGTGATTTTTATCTTTGAATTCGTTAAATTCTTGAGACATCTTTTGAATTACTCCCGGTAATTCTAATTCCATCCTTTCCTCCATTCTGTTGATCTTATTTGCTATCCAAATTCTGAATTTGATTTCTGATATCTCAGACATTTGTTTATGAATGGGATTTGTGCTGTATCTGTGATGTCATTCCTTGGAGGAGTTGATCTATTCTGATTATTTATGTTGCCAGAGTTTTTCCGCTGATTCCATCTCATGATTGTTTTTCACCATTGGCTAGATGGGCAGGTAAGGTGAAATTGGATTGGGAGTTCCTGGGGTTGTGGTTAACCAGCCCTTTGTCAGGGATCTGGGACTAACGGCTGCAGCTTTTTCCCTATAGCTTGGAAAGGACCTGTACAGTACTATAGTCTGAGGCTGAGGAAACCTGCTTGATGTGATGGGGTTAGGTGTCTCTGTCTTCTATTCAGCTGGTTCTTGTTGGATCCTAGTGTATCAGTGACTCTGGTTTAGCTATGGAGAAATACAAGCAATTAAGACAGCCCACCCCCCACCATGGACAACAACTGGAAGAGGAAAATCAGCCATTCCCATTACCACAGAACCAGGGTATCACCCAAGAGAGTCCCTGGGAGATTGGTCCAGGTTAGGGGTTCCAATCCAATTGACCCAGTCAGTATGAAATCTCAAGTGGGAGAGTACGAAAGGTTTCCAGCAACTAGATGGCAGAGGTCTACCAGCTGCTCAAATTTGGCTTGCTCCAGTGCTCTGTGGAGTCAAAAAGGCCCACCTGGTAACCAAGTTAGACCAGGGGGCTGTGTCTCTTTCTCCACTTACTCCTCTTTCATTCCCAGACACTGGTGACCCCACAGGGCTGAGGTCCTGTTCCTTCCAATAATCATATGTGCTGGGATTTTGCACCTGTCAGAGTCAAAGGAAGGTCAATGCCCCTGTAGCCCAGCCACTACCCTCTGCTACCAGCCAGCTGGGGGAGCTGAGGCCTGCCTGCCTCAGGTAGTCATTAGCCACTGGCAAGTGTTCCACGTGGACTCAGTCTAATCCTGAGGGTAAGAAGTCGGCAAATACTTTTCTCCCTCAGCCAGTGCACCTTTGTCCCTGCCACTCTGCAGCACTGGTATCCCTATAGAGTGAGTTCTGGCTGTAGGAGCAGCTCCAAGGAGAGTGGGGCACATGGATCCAACAGCAGGGCTGGGGACGCTGCACACAGTTCTGGCAGTCCCTGGCATCTGGTGCCTTTGGTAAGGAGAGCATTGGCTGACGACTCTGGCCAGGTGCTGCACGGCAGGGTGGCTGGGAAGGTGGGGGTGGTGGTGGTGGTGGTGGTGGTGGAGGTGGGGGTAGGGCGCCAGAAGTGTAGCTATAGGAGGCTCTGGCCAGGTGGAGGGTGGGGCGCTTAGTCTGGCAGGGGTGGGGGGCTGCTCTTAAGCCTCCTCCCACAGTCTGTGCAGGGGTTAGGCTTCTGGTTCGTCAGGCAAGGTGGAAGGGTGGACTAGAAGTTCAGAATAGCAGGGAAAATGATAGTTCAATTTTTCTGCCTGGTAAGAGAGTTTTCAGAGTCACAACAGGGTCCCTCTGGGGAAGTAGACCCCACTTCCTACAGCTCTCTCCTGTGGGGTAAGACAAGGGGTCCTCAGTTGATTGCTCACCTGTAGAAAACCTACAGGAACAAACGAAGAGAAATAGAAAAAGAAAAAGAAAAACACAACTTTCCTGGGGGAGGAGACAGACAATTTTCCTTTAGGATGAATTTTGTCCCTGAAGTTTGCTTTCTTAGAGTCACAGCTTGCCTCAGCAGAGGTGACCTGTTGTTATCACGTCTCTCTCAGCTTGGCTCCGAGTCTTCAGCTTAAGTGGGTACTTTCTGCACATTATCTTCCCTTCTGGACGACAGCTTCTGTCAGAAGCTGGCTCCAGTCAGCCATCTTGCCCCTCCCCCTCAATATAAACATTTAATTCTATAAAGTTTCATCTTAAAATTATACAGGTACATTTCACATACTTGATGTCTTTTTTTCATTATAACTTATTTCAAAGTATTTTTTTAACTTCTCTTATGATTTCTTGTTTGCATCAAAGGTGTTGATTCGTTGCCAACTATTTGGGAAAAATTTGGTATCTTCTAGGTATTTGTTCTAACTTAATTTTATTCAAGTTCACAGAAAATACAGAGCATAATTTTAATATTTTTAATTTTATTTAAACTTGCCATGTGGTCCTTAGCATGGTTTATCTTGAGGAATGTTCACATACACTTGAAAAGAATGTGTTTATGTTGCTATTGTTAAGTGGAGAATTTAATTAGTATAAATTTCTGCCATGTTTTCCATAGTGATTTTCAAATCTCCTATGTTCTTATTTATTTATATTTTTCTATTACCTAGTGCTAAAATATCTAACTATAAGTGCTTATTTTTTTTTTCCTTTTTGTCATTTTCTGTGTTGTGATGATCTGTTATTAAGTATATATGTTTTTAGGATCTTTTGATAAATTGGACTACTATATCACACTTTTTTCTTTTTTACCTCTGGTGATATTGTTTGTTTTTATGGTATTGTTTTATGGTAAGATTAAGGTTTTATGATAGTTTATTTTATTTTTAACCAATCTTCAACATTTCTATTTAACGAGGAATTTTTCTAGACATCGTAAAGTTACAACTGGCTTTGAAACTCAATTTTATGACCTCTGCCTTTTGAATGTTTAGAAATGTTATACCTAATATATATTTTTAAATACCACTAGCTTTAATTATGCCAATTTCCTGTCTTTGTTCCTATTTATATCAGTTTTTGTTCATTTTGTCATAATATCCTGAAATTTTTCAGGTCAATTAATTTTTTTTAATATTTCATTTACTTTCCACTCATTACATAATAGCTATTCCAGTTTGTTTGCTCTTAGTGTTTGTTGTGAGATTGTGATGTGAATCTTTTACATATTGTGGTATGCCTTTAAATATAACATCGTACATAAAATTTAAGAAATTCAGGACTTCACAGGAGTATATTTCCACTTCCTTATCTTTTGTATTACCGTCGTATAATTTTTTGCATTTTATTTCTACATATTTTATAAATCTTTTTATCCAGCACTATTATTTTTGCTTTTAGCTATTAAGTATGCATCTAAAAGTAATTAAAATAAGAATTTCTTAATTTTTCCCACATACTGTAAGTTGACTATCCAAGGGACTGAGAAAAAGTGGTCAACATACGCAGGCGGTAAATGTAGAGAGGTGTTCAACTATGGAGACTCTACTATATTTAATATTACCTTCACACCTTTCTTCATTTCTTTTTATAGAGTCAAATTTTCGACTGATGTTATTTTTCTTCACCCTGAAGAAATTCATTTAATATTTCTTGTAATGTAGGTCTGTTAGCAACAAATTCTCTCTACTTTGGTCTATATGAGATAGAATTTATTTTGTTATTAATTTTAAAGAATATTTCCCTGAATATATCAATCTAGATTAAAACTGTATTCTTTCGGCTCGGTGCCTGTGGCTCAATCGGCTAAGGCGCCAGCCACGTACACCTAAGGTGGTGGGTTCAAATCCCCAGCCCGGGCCCGCCAAACAACAATGATGGCTGCAACCAAAAAATGGCCAGGTGTTGTGGCGGGCACCTGTGGTCCCAGCTACTTGGGAGGCAGA
>CAUYQV010190380.1:0-12833 GCA_963574575.1 Galagoides demidoff | reverse complement strand
TCATAAAAATCTTAGTTCAGGGCGGCGCCTGTGGCTCAATCGGCTAAGGCGCCAGCCACGTACACCTAAGGTGGCGGGTTCAAATCCCCAGCCCGGGCCTGCCAAACAACAATGATGGCTGCAACCAAAAAATGGCCGGGCCTTGTGGCGGGCGCCTGTGGTCCCAGCTACTTGGGAGGCGGAGGCAGGATACTCGCTTGAGCCCAGGAGTTAGAGGTTGCTATGAGCTGTGATGCCTTGGCACTCTACCCAGGGGGACAGCTTGAGGCTCCGTCTCAAAAAAAAAAAAAATCTTAGTTCAGATGCACAGTAACTTAAAGAGCAAGAGGAATTGGAAAAAAAAAAATAGGCAAAGGAACAGATAAAAGGAAACCCTCATGAGGAATAATCAGCAGAAAAATCCTGGCAACATGAAAAACCAGTCCAGAGCAACCCCCCTCCCCCAACTAAGAGACCATGAGGTAGCTGCTGCAGAAGATTCCACTCATAAAGAAATGTCAGAAATGACAGAAGAGGAATTTAATATACAGACAATGAAAATAATGAAGGAAACTGCTGAGAAATTGGAAAATAAACAAAGGAAATACAAAAATACAATCAAATAAGACATGAATGATATTAAGAATATAAAAAGTATATAACAGAACTGAAGGAATTAAAGCAGACAATTAGGGAAATTAAAGATACAGTAGAAATTATAAATAACAGATTGAACCATGCAGAATAAAAGAATCTAAGAGGTAGAGGACAAAGCTCTTGAGATAACTTAGATGGTTAAAGAGACAGAAAAAAAGATAGACAAAGAAGAGTATTCACTGGCAGATTTATGCTACTTCATAAAGCATTCCAACATCCAATTTATAGGTATCTCAGAGGGGGAGAAGAATGCCCCAAAGGAATGGAAGCCATAATAGAGAATATCATAAATGAACATTCTGAAATATCAAGAAAGATTCAGACACACTCCTTTCAGATGAATATCAGAGCTCAGGTCACCTAAACTCAAATAGAGCTTCTCTAAGACACATTGTTATGAACCTGTCAAAAGTTAAGACAAAAGAAAACATACTGCAAGCTGCCAGGAGTAAGCACCAATTGACTTACTTGGGCAAATTCATCAGGATAACTGCATACTTCTATAATGAAACCTTTCAAGCCAGAAGACCATGGTCATCTAACTTTAGTCTACTTAAACAAAACAATTTTCCTGCCCAGAATTTTATATCCTGCTAAGCTAAACTTTAGAATTGATGGAGAAATCAAATCGTTCACTTATATGCAAACATTGAGGAAATTTGCCACAACAAGACCAGCTCTACAGGAAATGCTTCAACCTGTTCTACACACTGACCATCACAATAGCCCACCAGCAAACTAAGCACCAAAAAATTAAAGGCCAGAACCTAGTTTCCACAATGATGCAAAAGATTAAGCAACAGATTTTCACAAAATAAGATGCATAGAATGCTACCATACTTATCAATTATCTCAATAAATGATAACAGCTTGAATTCCTGACTGAAGACATAGACTGGCTGACTGAATAAAAACAAAAAATAAGCCAACTATTTGCTGTCTTCTGGAAACACACAAAGCCTAAAAAGACAAATTAAAACTCAGTGTTAAGTGTTCAAAGATAATTTTTCAGGCAAACAGAATCCAGATGAAAAGAGGTTGCAATCTTATTTTCAGATATAAGTGAATTTAAAGCAACTAAAGTCAAAAAGACAAAGATGGACACTTCATATTAGTCCAAAAAAATTACAACAAGACATTTCAATTCTAAATATTTATGCATCCAACTTAAATGCTCCCAGATTCTTGAAACAGACCTTACTTAGTCTGAGCAATATGATATCCTATAGCACCATAATAAAAGGGGACTTTAACACTCACCCTGTGCTGGACAGATCCTCTAAATAGAAATTTAACAAGGGTATAAGGGACTTAAATGAGATCCTGGAACAACTGTGCTGGATAGATGTATATAGAACGCTCCATCCCAAAGCCAAAGTATATACATGGTCCTCATCGGCTGATGGAGCATTCTCCAAAATTGATTATATTCTAGGACACAAAAGAAACCTCAATAGAATCAAAAGAATTTAATTGTGCTTTGTATCTTCTCAGACCACAAGACATTAAGGGTGGAAATCAATTCCAATAAAAAGTTCAACCCCACACAAAGGCATGAAAATTAACAACTTTATGGTGAATGACAGTTGGGTGCAGGAAGAAATAAAAGAGGAAATCATTAACTTCCCTGAACATAACAACAACGAAGACACAAGCTACAAAAACCTGTGGGATACTGCAAAAGCAGTCCTGAAAGGAAAATTTATCACTTTAGATGCCTACATTTGAAAAACAGAAAGAGAATGCATCAGCAAATTCACAAACCATCTTATGGAATTGGAAAATGAAGAACAATCTAAGTCTAAACCCAGAAGAAGAAATATATATATAAAATTAAATCAGAGATGAACAAAATTGAAAACAAAAGAATTATTCAGAAATAATTAATGAAACAAGGAGTTGTCTTTTTTTTAAATAAATAAAAAAGATAAACTTTTGGCCAGACTAACTAGACAAAGAAAAATAAAATCCCTAGTAACCTCAATCAGAAATGACAAAAGGGAAAAGGCAACACAAGAGATTATCTTTGAATACTACAAAAAATGTTCTGCCTAGAAATTTGAAAATTTGAAAGAAATGGATCAAAATTTGGAATTGCACACTCCTCCTAGACTTAGCCGGAAAGAAATAGATCCCCTGAATAGACCAATTTCAAGCACTGAGAAGAAAGAAACAATAAAAAATTTCCCCCCAAAATGCCCTAGTCTGGGTGGCTTCACACCAGAATTCTATCAAACCTTCAAATAAGAGTTTATTCCCATATTTCAGAGATTATTCCAAAAAATTGAGGAGGAAGGAATCTTCCCCAACACTTTCTACTAAGGAAACATTACCCTGAGACCAAAACCAGGAAAAGACACAACACAAAAGGAGTACTTAAGACCAGTTTTGCTAATGAATACAGATGCAAAAATTTTGAACAAACTCTTAGCCTATAGAGCATCATTTTCTAATTAGAACACTGAAGAGTATAGGCATAGGTGACACATTTCTTAAACTGGTAGAAGCTATCTATGACAAACCCATAACTAATATTTTACTGAATGGAGTAAAACTGAAAGCTTTTCCACTTAGAACCAGAACCGGAGAAAGTTGTCATCTATCACCACTACTATTCAACATAATATTGGAAGTTATAGCCAATGCAATCAGGCAAGAGAAGAAAATAAAGGGCATCCAAATGGGAGCAGAGGAGCTCAAACTCTCCCTCTTTGCTGATGATATGATCTTCTACGTAGAGAACCCCAAAGACTCAACCACTGGACTCCTGGAGGTCATCAAAAAATGCAGTAATGTCTCAGGATAAAAAATCAATGTCCACATGTCAGTAGCCTTTGTATATGCCAATAACAGCCAAGCTGAGAGGCTAATTAAAGACACAACTCCCTTCGCCAAAGCGTCAAAGAAAGTGAAATACCCTGGAATATACCTAACAAAAGAAGTGAAGGACCTCTATAAAGAAAATTATGAAACCCTAAGGAAAGACACAGCAGAGGATATTAACAAATGGAAGAATATACCATGCTTATGGCTGGGAGGAATCAACATTGTCAAAATGTCTCTACTTCCCAAAGCAATCTACAGATTCATTGCCATCCATTTTAAAATACCAACATTGTACTTTCAAGTCTAGTAAAAAATAATTCTTATTTTTGTATGGAACCAGAAAAAAAAAAAAAAACACAGATAGCTAAGGCTAAGGCAGTTCTTAGTAATAAAAACAAAGACAGAGGCATCTGCCTACCAGAAGTCTGTACAACAAGGCCATAATGGTCTAAATAGCATGGTACTGGCACAAAAATAGACACATAGACATTTGGAATCAAATAGAAAACCAGAAAATTAAAGTACCATCTTACAGCCACCTAATCTTTGATAAACCAAACAAGCACATACACTGGTAGAAAAAAATCTCTATTCAATAAATAGCATTGAGACAACTGGATAGCCACATGTAAAAGACTGAAACTGTCCTGCACCTTTTCAACTCAGAAAAATTGATTGAAGATGGATAAAAGACCTATATTCAAGGCATGAAATGATAAAAATCCTGAAGGAATGCATAGGAAGAACACATGAACATATCATCTTGGGGAAAGATTTTATGAAGAAGATTTTCATGAAAATTGCAACAATAATAAACAAATGGGATTTAATTAAACTGAAGAGATTTTGTCACTAAGGAGACAACAACCAAGGCAAATGGACAACTTATGCAATGGAAAAGGATATTTGCATATTTTGTATCAGACCAAAGCTTGATAACTAGGATCTACAGAGAACTCAAATGAACCTACCTGAAAAAAGCCAACAACCCCTTATATCAATGGGAAAGAGCAATGAATGGAACCTTCTCTAAAAAAGGAAAATGAATGGCTAACAAACATGAAAAAATGCTCATTGTCCCTAATTATTAGAGAAATGCAAATCACAACCACCCCGAGATATCATCTAACCTCAGCGAGAATAGATCACACCACAAAAATCTCAAAACTGCAGATGTTGGCATGGATGTGGAGAGAAGGGAACACTTTTACACTGCTGGTGGGACTGCAAACTAATACAACCTTTTTGAAAGGAAGTATGGAGAATCCTGAAGGAACTCAAATAGACCTCCAATTTGATTCTGCAGTCCCATTACTAGGATCTACCCAGAAGGTAAAATATCTTTTTACCACAAGGAAACTTGCACTAGACTATTTATAGCAGCTCAATTTGCAATTGCCAAAATGTGAAAACAGCCTAAATGCCCACCAACCTGGGAATGAATTATATGTACACCATGGAATACTATTCAGCCATTAAAAGGGATGGGGATTTTATATCCTTTGTATTAACCTGGTTTGAAGTGGAGCACACTTTTTTTTTTTGAGACAGAGTCTCACTTTGTCACCCTTGGTAGGGTGCTGTGGTGTCACATCTCACAGCAACCTCCAACTCTTGGGCTTAAGGTATGCTTTTGCCTTTGCCGCTCAGGTAGATGGGACTAAAGGCATCCACCACAATACCTGGCTACTTTTTTTTGCAGTTGTCATTGTTGTTTAGAAGGTGCATGCTGGGTTCAAATCCACCAGCTTTACTGTATGTGGCCAACGCCCTAGATGCTAAGCTACAAGCACCCATCTGGAACACATTATTCTTAGTAAAGTATCAAGAGAATGGAGGAGCAAGAATCCTATATACTCAATTCTCATATGAGGACAGTGATGACCTAATACATGGTTGTGGGGGTCGGGGAAGGGGAGATTAGAGAGAGGGAATGAGGGAGGGGGTTTGGGGATCAGAGTGTGTGATACATCTTTGGGGGTGGGACACAACTATAAGAGGGATTTTACCTAACAAATGCAATCAATGTAACCTGGTTCTTTGTACCTTCAATGAATCTCCAACAATGAAAAAATCAGTCCATCCATCAATAAACAAACAAATATATTGTCACTCTCAATCCATTTCATTTCTCTGCTCTTTTTTAAAGAACAGCTAATTGAATAGTTATCTATACGTATTTTTCATAATTTTCCCCTCAAATTCTGTCCTATACCACTCCAACTAGGTTTTCATCCCATCACTTCAACAAATTTATTCATGTTAATGTCATCATGTTAACCATGGGTCAACTCTCAGTGTTCCTCTTACTTGGAATACCAATATTATTTTTCTTAACTTTTCACTTCCTTCAAACACTTTATTCATCTGGATTCTAGGACATGACTCTCTTAGTTTTCTTCCTACCTTGTAGCCAACTTAATACATTTGAGAATAAATCCCTGTTGTTGACCTCCCCAAGCCTGTTTTTCAATGCTTTAAATAATACCTCCATCCTTTTCTTGCTTGAACTAACAAGCCTGGCAATAATTTTTGACTGTTTTTACACTGTACAACTCATCCATTAGCAAATCCTGTTGGCCTTACCACTAAATATATCCAAGGTTTTATTACTTATTCCTACCTCCAATACTACCACCTCTGGTAGACTGTTTCCAAATATGTCCTTAAACAATTCTTCCCAATAAATTTCATCAAAAATGGCATTTATCACACCTCCCCTTGTATCTAGGTTGACCTTATGAATTTTTTTTTTTTGTCCAATAGAATGAAGCACAAGTGATACTGTGCCAATTTTGGGACTAAGTTTAAAGAAGCCCTCCTTTCTAAACTTTGGCTCTACTCTGTCTGAGTCCATGATAAGATTATACTTCTTAGACCCCTTGTGCCTTGGTAGATCCTGGACTAGTTATGGTCAACGAATTTTAAGCAAAAGTGAGATATATCACTTGAGCTGAAGGATTTAATGGCAGGAGAGAGAAACTCATGGCCTTCTTTCCCTCTGTCTTGGGTACTGAAAATGTAGAGAAGATATAATATTGTAACTGATGCCACAGAAATAAGAAGTGTCATAAGAGACAACTAAGAACAATAGTATGTTAACAACTTGGATAACCTAGAAAAAATGGACAAAGTCCTAGATAAATACAACCTATGAAGCCT
This sequence comes from Galagoides demidoff, assembly GCA_963574575.1. NCBI lineage: Eukaryota > Metazoa > Chordata > Mammalia > Primates > Galagidae > Galagoides > Galagoides demidoff. The sequence continues at coordinate 6,209 of CAUYQV010190380.1, read as the reverse complement.
TAATCATGAAGAAATGGAAGATCTGAGCAGACCAATAACAAATAAGATGATTAGACCATAATCAAAAACCTCTCAACAAAGAAAATTCCAGAACCAGATGGCTTCACTGGTGAATTCTATCAAACATTTAAAGAAAAATTAACACTAATATTTCTCAAACATTCTCCCAAAAATGGAATTGGAGGAACTCTTCTAAACTCATTTTATGAGGCCAGCATTACCCTGATATCAAAGCCAAGAATGGATACACACAAAAATCTACATATAATACAAACAGATGCCAACTAACAGTGGTTCAACTTTTGATTTTTCAACTTTGCAAAAGGGCAAAAGAAACATGTATCCATCCTTCAGATCCTGAATTTCAATCTTTTCTTGGGCTAGCAATATGCGATATGATACTCTCTGCTGATGTTGGGCAGGAGCAGCGAGCCACAGTTCCCACTGAGCCACACAATCATCAAGGTAAAGCACTAACATTCTATAGTATCCTGTGTTGTCATAAATTTTTTCAAACTGTAAGCTGATGTAATAGCTCTGAGAACATTTAAGGTATGCTAGGCTAAGCTATGATGATTGATAGCTTAGGTATATTAGGTAAATTTTTGACTTATAATATTTTCAACTTATGGGTTTATTGGGATGTATCCTCACTATAAATTGAGGATCATCTGTACCGGCCAATATCCCTGATGAATATACAAAAATTCAATAGAAAATACCAACAAGTCAAACTCAGCAGCATATTAAAAGGTTCATACGTGACAACTAACTTGGAATTATCCCCAGGATTCACAAATGGGTGAACATATGCAAATCAACAAATGTGATATCCTACATTAACAGAAGAATAAAAATCATATGTTCATCTCAAAAGTTGCAGAAAAAACATTTAACAAAATTCAACACCCTGTCATGATGAAACTCTCAACAAATAGGTATATAAGGAAGGTACAATATGACAACAAAAGTTACATATGATAATCCCATAGGTAATATCATATTCAGCTGTAAAAATTCCAAAAGTTTTTTGTCTAAAATCAGGAACAAAGTAAGGATGCCCATTCTTGCCACCTCTATTAAAGTCCTTCCCAGAGCAATTAGGCAATAAAAGCATGTAAATTATAAAGGAATAAGTAATATTATCTCAGTTTCGAGAGGACACAGTAAAGATTGAAAAAGTTTAGAATTGATTAGGAGAAAGATGGCAGCCGAATAACAGCTTCCTTGCAATTGAGCAGGGTAAGTCTGGGGAGAGGAGACTACAGGCATCTCTGGTTGGTGGGATCGGCCAAGAAACATCCTTTTGGAGACACAGGGAATCAGTGAGGGACTTCTGGACCCCATAAGGAGGATAAAAGCAGTGGAGAACTGGCAAGTGTTTGCATGTGTTCATTCCATCTAATGCCACCGGCAGCTGTAAATACTGAGATTGCAAACTGGAAAGGCCTTACCTGTGAGATGTTTGAGTATTTTCCTGGACTTGGCACTCAGTTGAACTACCTTGGGAGAACTTGGGAAAGAGAGCAGAGAACTTTAAGCATCATCTAGGGCCCCAGACTAAGCCACTGAGCCGGAGGAGCTAATAGTGTCCAGCTGTGGGCTGCTCAGAGCCATTGTGGGAGAACTGCCCTGGCAAGCTCTGCCCTCAGGGTCACAGAGCAAGGATAGGGTAGGAGCAAGTAATCTAGTGACTGAGCAGCCTAAAGGTAGGGACTGAGACACCTTGCAGCCTTGGTCCTCAGGTTCATAGTGTGAGATCGGTTTTGGCACACTGGGTAAGTGGATAGCCACTTCAGGAGTGATCCCAGCGACAAGTATTTTCCCGGGAAAGCTTCTGCTTAGCCCAGGTTGGCAGTTTAAAGTGTCTTTTAAGCCAGTTGAAGTGATATTTAGGCTCTCCACCATATGTGGTTTGAGAAATCAGCAGTGGCCTCCAGTCTCCATCTCTCTACAGCCATATCAACATTGTGATCAACATCTCATACCTGGAAGGTCACCTGTTGCCCAGACAATATTCAGCAAGATCTATATACTGCCTTTTTTTTTTTTTTGTCTGTTAGGCTTTGTTGTTGTTGTTGTTGTTGTTTTTCTTTACTGTTTTTTTAATTTCAATATTTTCCTTGGAGATTTTCCTTTTCTTTTCTTCATTTTTCTAGTTTAAATATTTTCCATTGTTGCCTTTTTTAACAATTAGAACTTCATTTTTACTAGTGTACCTACCCCTATTATTTAGCTTTTTGCCCAATTTTATCCCATAAAGGTTTTTGTTTGCTTGTTTTGGTTTGTTTTATAGCATTTTTGTCTTTCCTCTCTACTTGGTGGACATGGGGTACTATTTCCAAACAGGCTAACAAAGAGCTACTGACCTCAAGGGAACAATCCAACCCCACACCCCCAGAGGTTGGGGGTTTCTAAGGTTAGATCAATGTACCCTACGGTACACCTATATTGCCCCTGTCTCCCTCTTTCTGTGCCTCTCTTCTCTTTGTTAATATTTCAGTTTACCCACCTCCTCTCCTTTCTCTTTTTTTTTCTCCCTGTTTTTTTCCTTTTTTTCTCTTCCTGCTCTTAAATCTTCTTATCCTTCTGGTCCTATACCAAAAGGACTCATTGAAACCCTCGTCCAGAGGCATGGGAACTTAAAGAGCCAGAGGAATTGAAAGGAAAACTAGGGCAAGGAAGCAGACTAATCACCCATAAGAAAGAACCAGCAGAAAAATCCTGGCAACATGAAAAACCATTCCAGAGAAAACCCCCCAAGGAATAATGAGGTAGCTACTGCAGAGTATTCTACATATAAAGAAATGTTAAAAGTGACAGAAAGGGAATTTAGAATACAGATGATGAAAACAATGAAGGAAATTGCTGAGAAAGTGGAAAATAACCAAAAGGAAATCCAAAAACAGAATCAGATAAGAGATGAATGATATGAAGAATATAGAAAGGATATAGCAGAGCTGCAGGAACTGAAGGAGTCAATTAAGGAATTTAAAGATGCAATAGAAAGTATAAACAACAGATTAGACCATGCAGAAGAAAGAATCTCAGAGGCAGAGGACAAAGCTCTTGAGATATCTCAGGTACTTAAAGAGGCAGAAAAGGAGAGAGAGGAAGCAGAATGTTCACTATCAGAATTGTGGGATTATATGAAGCATTCAAAAATATGAGTTATAGGTGTCCCAGAAGGGGAAGAAGAATTCCCCAGGGGAATGGAAGCCATACTTGAGAATATTATAAATGACACTTTCCCAAATATCACCAAAGGTTCTGACACACTCCTTTAAGAGAGATATTGGACCCCAGGTTGCCTCAACTCTAACAGAGCTTCTCAAAGACACATTGTGATGAACCTGTCCAAAGTCAGGGCAAAAGAAAAGATTATTCAAGCTGCCAAAAGTAAGCACCGGTTGACCTACAGGGGCAAACCCATCAGGGTGACTGTAGACTTCTCTAATGAAACTTTTAATGTCAGAAGACAATGGTAATACATCTTTAATCTACTTAAACAGAAAAATTTCCAACCCAGAAGTCTATATCCTGCTAAACTAAGCTTTAAAATTGATGGAGAAATCAAATCATTCACTGATATACAAACATTGAGGAAATTTGCCACAAGACAAGCTCTATAGGAAATACTTCAACCTGTTCTACAAACTGACCATCACAATGGATCAATAGCAAAGTAAGAACTCAGAAATTAAAGGACAGAACCTAATTTCCACCATGATTCAAAAGATAAAACTAACCTATGGACTCTCAGAAAATAAGATGAATAGAACACTACCACACTTACCAATTATCTTAATAAATGGCAATGGCTTGAATTCCCCACTGAAGAGGCATAGATTGCCTGACTGGATTAAAAAACACAAGCCATCCATTTGCTGTCTGCAGGAAACACACTTAGCTTCAAAAACAAATTAAAACCCAGAAGTAAAGGTTGGAAGACAATTTTTCAGGCAAATAGAATTCAGAAGAAAAGAGGAGTTGCAATTTAATTCTCAGATACATGTGGACGGACTTAAAGCAACTAAAGTCAAAAAAGATAAAGACGGTCACTTTATATTGGTCAAGGGAAAAATACAACAAGAAGACATTTCAATTCTAAATATTTATGCACCCAATTAAAATACTCGTAGGTTTTTGAAACAGACCTTACTCAGTCAGAGCAATATGATATCCCATAATAACATAATAACAGGGGAATTTAATACTCCTCTTATAGAGCTGGACAGATCCTCTAAACAGAAATTAAACAAAGATATAACAGACTTAAATGAGACCCTAGAGCAACTGTGCTTGATAGACACATATAGAGCACTCCATCCCAAAGATAATGATTATAGATTCTTCTCATCACCCCATGGAACATGCTCCAAAATTGATCATCTGCTAGGACACAAAATAAACCTCAACAGAATCAAAAGAATTGAAATTTTACCTTGAACCTTCTCAGACCACAAGGCACTGAAGGTGAAACTCAACTCCAACAAAAATGTTCAACCCCACACAAAGGCATGGAAATTAAAGAACCATATGTTTAATGACATTTGAGTGCAGGAGGAAATAAAAGAGGAAATCATTAACTTCCTTGAGCACCCCAACAATGAAGGCACAAGCTACCAAAACGTCTGGTATACTGCAAAAGTTTTGTGAGGAAAATTTATCACTTTAGATGCCTACATTCGAAAAACAGAAAGAGAGCACATCAACAAAATCACAAGCCATCTTAATGGAATTGAAAAAGAAGAAAATCTAAGCCTATACCCAGCAGAAGAAAATAATATCCAAAATTAAATCAGAGATCAATGAAATTGAAAACAAAAGAATCATTCAGAAAATTAATGAAACAAGGAGTTGGTTTCTTGAAAAAATAAATACAATAGATAAACTTTTGGCCAGACTAACTAGAAATACATAAGTAAAATCTATACTAATCTCAATCAAAAATGATGAAGGGAAAATAAAACTAATGCCACAGAGATATAAGAGATCATCTCTGAATACTATCAGAAACGCTATGCTCTGAAATTTGACAATGTGAAGGAAATGTAGAATCACACCCTTTCCCTAGACTTAGGCAGGAATAAACAGAGCACCTGAAGAGACCAATTTCAAGCACTGAGATTAAAGAAACAATAAAGAATCTTCCAACCAAAAAATGCCCTGGCACAGATGGCTTCACACCAGAATTCTATCAAAGCTTCAAGGAAGAGCTTATTCCTGTACTCCAGAAATTATTCCAAAAAATTGAGGAGGAAAGAATCTTCCCCCAACACATTCTATGAAGCAAACATCACCCTGATTCTGAAACCAGGAAAAGACTCAACTAAAAAGGAGAATTTCAGACCAATTTCACTAATGAATATAGACGCAAAAATTCTCAATAAAATTTTAGCCAATAGATTACAGCTTATCATCAAATAAATCATACATCATGATCAAGTAGGTTTCATCCCAGGGATTCAAGATTGGTGTAATATACACAAGTCTATAAATGTTATTCATCATATCAAGAGAAGTAAAACTAAAGATTATATGATCCTCTCAACAGATGCAGAAAAAGCATTCAATAAAATCCAGCATTTTTTTATAATTAGAACACTGAAGAATATAGGAATACGTGGCCCATTTCTGAAACTGACTGAAGCTACTTATGACAAATGCACAGCTAAAATTTTACTGAATGGAGTGATACTAAAACCTTTCCTCTCCGAACTGGAACCAGACAAGGTTGCCCTATGTCACCATTATTATTCAACATAGTGCTGGAAGATATAGCCACTACAATTAAGCATGACAGGAAATAAAGAGCCTCCAAATCAGAGCAGAGGAGATCAAACTCTCCCTTTTTGCTGATGATATGATCTTATAATTAGAGAACCCCAAAGAATCAACCACAAGACTCGTGAAAGTCATCCAAAAAATTGGTAATGTCTCAGGATATAAAATCAATGTCCACAAGTCAGTAGCCTTTGTATATGCCAATAACAGCCAAGATGAGAGGCTAATTAAGGACACAACTCCCTTCACCATAGATTCAAAGAAAATGAAATACCTAGGACTATACCTAACAAAGGAGGTGAAGGACCTCTATAAAGAAAATTATGAAACTCTAAGAAAGGAAATAGAAGAAGATATTAACAAATGGAAGAACATACCATGCTCATGGCTGGGAAGAACCAACATCATTAAAATGTCCATAC
>CAUYQV010190377.1:0-16350 GCA_963574575.1 Galagoides demidoff | reverse complement strand
CTGGGGGTTGTGGCCGGTGCCTGTAGTCCCAGCTACTTGGGAGGCTGAGGCAGGAGACTCACTTGAGCCCAGGAGTTGGAGGTTGCTATGAGCTGTGATGCCATGGCACTCTGCCCAGGGGGATAGCTTAAGGCTCCGTCTTAAAAAAAAAAAAAAAGTTAAGAATTGAATGCAGATTTCCAGATCTAGTGCTTTGCAGGGTACCTTTGTACAAAGAGTATACTAAAATTTTCTGAAAAAGCTGTGGCTTTTATGTAAAATTATAAAATATGAGAGACAACCAATGTAACTCTTTTGCTTTCTTGTGGTCCTGCAAAGAAAGTTAGGTTCAAAAGTAGAGGAGGAGACCACTGAAGGTGAAGCAACTCTAGAATGTGTGTGGTGACAGTTTTGGTTGCAGCCATCATTGCTATTTGACAGGCCTGGCTGGATTCAAACCTACCAGCTCAGGTGTATGTGGCTGGTGCCTTAGCAGCTTGAGCCACAGGCGCCAAGCCTGTGGTGATAGTTTTGAATGAGGTCGTAGTTCTAAAGATACTACCAATCCCCCTTGTGTTGAAGGACTCCGTTTAATGCAATTATGTCATATCTTTAGTTTTCACAATTATGATGTTAGGTTTGTTCCCATTTTATGCTCATTCTAATAGTAGGCCAAAAGATAGATTAATTATTGATCCCCCCTGCACTGGTGGGGAGAGTGATTGCAGGATATCCAAATCGGACTGCATATCCAATGTTCTTTTTTTCATACCACACTTAAAATAATTGTTGCTATGTTTATTAATATGTGACTCTTTACTATGACTAAGAAAGAGTATAGGATTGAAAATCAATGAGGACCAGTGGTCAGCATACCAGGTTTATCTGAAGCCTTTTTATGAGTTACTGATCTTCTGTTTCCCTTTCTCCTATGGACATTTAAGTCTGTATTGGTGATGCTCATTTATATCCTGCAGTGTTCTTAGATAAGTGTTAAAGTGTTTTTAAATTAGAAAGCATTTTATAAACGGAACATACTCTTATTAAAAGCTCCCTGAGCCTTCTAGAGAATGGTGCCATCTGAAAAGAAATGTTTAAATCTTAAAATTTTAGACAGGTAGCAAACTTACCTATCTAATTATCTCATTTGCTAGTTGAAAAACTGAAACCCCGAAATATTGTGACTTGTTCAGGTTCATATAAATGGTCGCAGATCTTGAACTAGAACCCAGAGCTCTACGTTATCTCATTCAGTGCCCTTTCTAGTGTAGCATTCTACCTCTTCTTTCCTTTCTTTCTTCTTGAGACAGAATTTGTTACCATAGGCTAAAGTGCCCTGGTGTCAGTCTAGCTCAGAGAAACCTCAAATTCCTACATTCAGGTCATCCTCCTGCCTCAACCTCCTGACTAGCTGGGACTACAGCTGCCCAGCCAGCTAGTTTTTCTATTTCAATTTATTATTTTTTGAGACAGAGTCTCACTTTGTCACCCTGGGTAGAGTGCTGTGGCGTCATAGCTCACAGAAACCTCAGACTCTTGGGTTCAAGTAAACCTCTTGCCTCAGCCTCCCAAGTAGCTGGGACTACAAGTGCCTGTGACAATGCCTGGCTACTTTTTAGAGGCAGGGTCTCGCCCTTGCTCATGCTAGTCTCGAACTCATGAGCTCAAGCAATCCACTCGCCTTGACCTCCCAGAGTGCTAAGATTACAGGCATGAGCCATGTTGCCTCACCCACATTCTATTAAGAATTTCTAAGTAGGGAAGAGGGAGGACAGCTGGCAGGATCTCACCTAATGTGCACAACGTGAGGGTGTCCAGCACATCCCCTGGATGAAGGGCTAAACTACAACTTGAACTTTACCTTAGAATTGAAAACAATGTAACCTAAACCTTTGTACCCACATAATACTTTGAGATTAGAAAAAAGAATTTCTAATGATTTTAAATAAAAGTTGTGTTAAAAATTTTTTTTTTTTTTTTTAGAGACAGAGTCTCACTTTGTTGCCCTTCGTAGAGTGCCATGGCGTCACAACTCACAGCAACCTCTAGCTCTTGGGCTTAGGCAATTGTCTTGCCTCAGCCTCCCGAGTAGCTGGGACTACAGACATTCACCACAATGCCCAGCGATTTTTTGTTGCAGTTTGGCCGGGGCTGGTTTTGAACCCACCACCCTCGGTGTATGGGGCCAGCGCCCTACTCACTGAGCCACAGGCACTGCCCTATTTTTTAAAATTAGTATCCTTGGATCTTTAAGACAGTCTTTCATCATTTGTATTCTATTCTACTACATAATTACTGATGAAGACCCTAAATTTATAGCTTCCTAAACCAATTTTCCTTGGACAACAACTTTTATCCTTTGTTTTTATATTCGCTTCCAACTGGTCTTCATTTGGTAAATAGCACATTTGGTAAACTGATGCTTTTGTCATTTTTAATTGGCCTGATAAGAAAGTTGAAGCCAAAGGCACAGGACAATGTAGAATATCAGGACTGAAAGAGGATCTTAGAGGACATTTTACTGTTTCTCTTTTCGTATACTAGCCCTGGTGTCCAGAGTAAAATGGTATGTCCTACTTAGACAGTGGTAGAGCCTAAGATAGAATTTAGATCTTCTGACTCCTACTTCATGCATTTTTCACTAAACCAACACTATTTCAAAATTCCCCTCTAAATATTGCCTTGTTTTCCTAACAATCAATGTCTAGTCTGGTTTGGGGCATTGCTTAGAGCTTGGGTTTGTGCCAGGGAAGATTGGGGAAAGAAGTTGGGGAGACAGAGAGTTTGCTATAGAGATAAGGAACCCTCTTCTTTGGCCTGCCCAGATAGGTCAGATGTGCTCTAAGACTATCCTGGGACTCTGGACATGACTGTGCTCTACATGGTGCTTCTGGAACCACTTCTGTGGGTTAGGCCTACATTGGAAAACTTATGTGGGTTGTGGGTGGGGTCCTGGAATATTTTTCTCCTAACACTCAAGACTTTGAGTTATGTCCAGTAGAATCTGCCAAGCCACTTAGATAGAGAACATTCATATGGAGACTAAAATCTGGCTAAGATTAAAACTGTCTTTATTGAGTTATTTCCTTTAGATCCTTTAAATAGAGTTTTCAAACTCATTTTGACCTATGTTTTTAAGTAAGAATTGTAATTCAAATTACTACACAAGATGTTTTATGGTATGTGATTTCTTAGGCAAATAAAGTTTTAAAATAAAATGGTTTAATTTATGAAATATTTTGAAGAACTAAAACAGTAATCTTTCTCTTATGTGCAATGTTGTCAGCTGTTAATGCTCATATTTATAAATAGGTCATCTTTGTTTGGGAAAGCATACAAGGTTTTCTAAGTCCCAATCTTTCCAGCCACAGTATTGCTACATTAAAGCAGAACTGTTATAAAACCTGAACCAAAACGATGACCATTTCAATGTTAACCCTTTCCTGCAACATTGGCTAATGGTCTTATCTCTTTATCTCTTCATACTTGCTTGGCTTTAAGTTATTAAAAAAAAACTTTAAAATTATTTTAAAAGTACTGTAATAAAACACAAGCACAGCCAGGCACAGTGGCTCATGCCAGTAATCCCAGCACTATAGGAACCTGAGGTGGGCAGATCCCTTGAGCTTAGTTCAGAAATAGCTAGAGCAAGAGCAGGACTCCTGTCTCTTTAAAAAAAAAAAAAGAAAGAAAGAAAAAAAAAAATCCAAGCCTTGTGGCAGGTGCCTGTAGTTGTAGGTAGTTAGGAGGCTGAGGTGGGAGGATCGCTTGAGCCCAGTAGTTTGAGGTTGCTATGAGCTGGGCTGACACCAGGGCACTCTAGCCTGAGTAACAGAGTAAGATACTAACCCAAAAAAAAAAAAAAAAAAAAACACATGTAAGTGTAGATTTTAATTTTTTAACTCTTCTCCCCACTTTTCCCTGGCATAAGCCCAAGCTATAATTTTTTAAATGCTTATAAATAGGATGACCATATGTCCCAGTTTGCCTTGGAGAATCCTGTATCATGCCTGTCATTCTGACATAAAGTGTCAGACAAAAGTGTCCCACTTGGATAATAAATTATCTTTTTTAAAATTTTTTTTGTTCTTTTTTTTCTTTTGGATACTGTTAAGGCTCAATTGAAATAATAAATTATCTTACACATTATAATCATTTTGTTGTGATAGGTTTTGGTTGTTGCAAGTTATTTGAGATAGGACTGTAAGACAGTGAAATAATTAGTCTGTTTTGACTAGATTTTGATATTTCTAATTAGCTAGGCATTTTTATTGTGTTAAGAGAGTTCTGCACATCTAAATATAGTAATGTATTGAGCAAGAAAGCTCACAATTTGAAGTTAGGAATCATTTATTTGTTGTCTTGACCTTTGGCCAGGTTTAACCTTGCTGAACCTCATGCTTCCTTATCTGTAAACAGTTTATAGCAATAGCTATACCACATAGTTATTTTGAGGATTTCTAAGAGATAACGAATCAAAAAACGCATTTTAACAAAAACTTAAATGTCAGGCATTATATCACATGTGTTCATGAAAATTGAATTTAAAATGAATGATTTTATCTATATTAGGGGAACTTGCTGTTTAATAGAGTATTGACAACTTTTAGAAGTGTTTTGGAGTAAAGGGAAGAAGGGAAATTGTAGTAGTTGGAAATACGTGCTGGGTTGAGGCTTTTGCCGGGAGAGGTTGACATTTTTAACATATTTGTGTCTGAAAAGAATGACCCAATAGAAAGCAAAAAAAAAAAAAAAATAGGCGATGCTTGACAGAAGCCTGTGTCTGGGATCTAAAATGGAAGGATAGGCCTTATGTAGCCAAGGGACACAAATAGTCCCCTAGTCTGTTCACTTTTTTTTTTAATGAGGACAATATAATTTACATATCGTAAAGTCATGGCTCCTAAACTCACTGAATTTTGACAGTCTGTGTATTTGTGTAAAGGACATGCAGTTTGAGATAGCAATCCTCTTTATCTCCCCAGTATGCTTCTTTTCAGTTAACCTCATTTGCCTCCCCACCCAGACAATCACTTTCTGACTTCTGTTATAATAGATACTAGTTTCACCATTTCTAGAACTTCATATAAATGGAATCATATAGTAAGGACTGTTTTTGTCTGATTATTTTCCTATTACGTTTGTTTAATAATTACATGTTAAGTACTTTTGTATTATTGTGTTCAACTTAAAATTGAGAGTCACCCATTTTGTAGTAGTTTGCTTATTTTATTTTATTTTTTGAGACAGAGTCTCATTATGTTGCCCTCAGTAGAGTGCTATGGGGTCACAGCTCACAGTAACCTCAAACTCTTGGGCTTAAGCGATTCTCTTGCCTCATCCTCCCAAGTAGCTGGGACTACAGGCGCCTGCCACAATGCCTGGCTATTTTTTTTTTGCAGCTGTCATTGTTGTTTAGCTGACCTGGTCCAGGTTTGAACCTGCTAGCCTGGATGTATGTGGCTGGCAGCCTACTATCTGAGCTATGGGCGCTGCCTAGTTTGCCCCTTTCATTGCCAAATAATATTCCATTGTATGTATATATCAATAAGTCTCCTGTTCATGGACTTAAGGTTGTTTCCAGTTTTGGTTACTATGACTAAAGCGTCTATGAACATTCTTTTATTTGTTTTTATGTGGATGTGGGTAAATACCTACTAGTGAAATTGCTATGTGCGTGGGTAGATTTATGTTTAGCTTCGGAAACCACTAAACTTTTTCAAAATGGAAAACTTAGCACATGTTATGTTCCTACCAGGGGTTCAATTTTCAGAGTTCACTTTTCTACATTCTTACAATGTTTGGCATTTTAAATTTTACTTTAGGCATTTTGGGGAATGTATAGTTGTATTTCATGGTTGTTTGCCTTTGATGGCTAATGATGATGTGATTATTGGTCATTTGCTTTTATCGTTTCTTAATGTCTTTTGACAGCAGAACATTTTTTCTTTTCCTTGCTCTGTCTACTGGGCTAGAGTGCAGTGGCGTCTTCATAGCTCACCTTCTGTATCAGCTTCCCAGGTAGCTGGGACTATAGGCACTTGACGTCATACCTGGCCGATTTTCCTATTTTTAGTAGAGAAGGGGTCTTGCTCTTGCTCAGGCTGGTCTGCAACTCTTTTTTTTTTTTTTTTGAGACGGAACCTCAAGCTATCCCCCTGGGTAGAGTGCCATGGCATCACAGCTCATAGCAACCTCCAACTCCTGGGCTCAAGCGAGTCCCCTGCCTCTGCCTCCCAAGTAGCTGGGACCATAGGCGCCCGCCACAACGCTCGGCCATTTTTTTGGTTGCAGCCATCATTGTTGTTTGGCGGGCCGGGGCTGGGGATTTAAACCCGCCACCTTAGGTATACGTGGCGCCTTAGCCGATTGAGCCACAGGCGCCGAGTCTGGTCTGCAACTCTTGAGCTCAAGCTCTCCTCCTGCCTTGACCTCCCCAAATGCTAGGATTGTAGTCATGGACCATTGCGCTCATCTCAGAGTAGAACTTTTAAATTTTGCACAAGTTAAATTTGTTTATGTGGTTTATTTTATTTTGTTTTTATTTTTTGAGACAAGAGTTTTACTGTCTCTCAGAGACCTACCAAGTAAGCCTCTACCTTACTCAGTAGAGTACTATGGTGTCACAGCTCACAGCAACCTCCAACTCTTGGGCTCAAGCGATTCTCTTGCCTCAGCCTCCCAAGTAGCTGGGACTGCATGCTACCACCGCAACACCTGTCTATTTTTTTGTTGTTGCAGTTGTCATTGTTGTTTAGCTGGCCTGGGCTTGGTTTGAACCAGCCTTGGTGCATGTGGCTGGTGCCATAACCACTGTGCTATGGGCGGTGAACTAGTTTATTTTATTTTAGAATATTACTTTTTTTTTTTTTTTGCAACAGAGTCTCACTATTTCACCCTTGGTAGAGTGCTGTGGCGTCACAGCTCACAGCAACCTCAAACTCTTGGGCTTAAGCAATTCTCTTGCCTTATCCTCCAAGTAGCTGGGACTATACGTGCCTGCCACAACGCCCAAGCTAGTTTTTGTTATTGTTGTCATGGTTGTTTAGCAGGCCCTGGCTGGGTTCGAACCCACCAGCCCTGGTGCATGTGGCCAGCGCCCTAACTATCAAGCTATGGGTGCTGAGCCTAGAGTACTACTTTTTGTGTTCCACGAAATCTTTTCTTACCCCTGTGCTAACCTTGTGAACAGGTTCTCTTATGTTTTCTTCTAGAAGCTTTCTAGTTTATCTTTGTTTTTTTGAGACAGGTTTTGGCTTTGTTTTGCGAGCTGGAGTGCAATGGCACAATCATAGCTCACTGCAGCCTGGACTCCTGGCCTCGTGATCCTCTTGCCTCAGCCTCCTAAAGTGCTGGGATTACAGGTATGAGTCACCATGCCTGGCCAGGTTTAATTTATTTTATTTTATTTTATTACTGATTTCTGGCCCATGGGCTCAATTTTCTTTTCTTTTTTTTTTTTCTTGCAGTTTTGGCCAGGGCGGGGCTTTAACTTGCCACCCCATCTATGGGGCTGGCGCCCTACTCCTTGAATCACAGGCACCGCCCCACCAGGTTTAATTTCTTTAACTGATGTATGATTATTCAGATTTTTCATTTTTCTTGCATAGGTTTTGAGAAGCTTTATCTTTAAAGGAATTTATTCTAAACTGTTGAGTTGTTAATTGCTCCTAAAATTTCCTTAATATTCTACTGTTGCCTATAAGAACTGCTTTATGTCTCCCTTTCCGTTTCTGATATTGATATTCTTTTTAATGTTGGATCAGTTTTGCTAATGGTATAGTGATTATATTAATGTTTTTAAAAACCCAGATTTTGTTTTGTCAAATGCCTGTTTTGGTAATATGTTTTCTGTTTCATTATTTCTATTCTCTTTATTTCCTTATTCTATTCTTTCACATTTAATTTGCTCTCCTTTTTTGAGTTTTTCTGAGTCAGAAGTTTAGATTATTGATTTTAAACCTGTCTGAAATGACCTTTGATTTCTCTGGTCCACAGGTCATTTAGAAGTTCATTGTTTAATTTTTTAATATTTGAGCTTTTAAAAAATTATTTTCAATTTAACTGCATAGTGTTCAGAAAATGTACTTTTTTTATTTTTGAGACAGAGTCTTAAGCTGTCACCCTGGGTAGAGTGCCGTGGTGTCAAGTTCACAGCAACCTCAGATTTTTGGGCTCAAGTGATTCTCTTGCCTCAGCCTCCCAAGTAGCTGGGACTACAGGCACCCGCCACAATGTCTGGGCTATTTTTTTGTTGCAGTTGTCATTGTTGTTTTAGCTGGCTTGGGCCAGGTTGAAGCCTGTCAGCCTCTGTGTATGTGTGACCGGTGCCCTACCCGTAGAGCTATGGGTGCTGCCCTGAAAAATACTTTTTTTTTTGAGACAGTATCTCCTCTTGTTCCTCAGGCGAGCGTGCCCTGGCATCAGACTAGTTCACTGCAACCTCAAACTTGTGGCTTCAAGCGCTCTTTCTGTCTCAGTCTCCTGAGTAGCTGGGACTACAGGCATTTACCAGCACGCCAGGCTAATTTTTTCTAATTTTAGTAGAGATGGGATTTTGTTCTTGCTCAGGCTGTTCTCAAACTCCTGAGCTCAAGAGATGCTCCCACCTCAGCCTTCCAGAGTGCTAGGATCACACACATGAGCTGCCATGCCCTGCTCAGAGAATGTATTTTTTACATATAAACAGATATATCCATATTATAATCACGTATATTAGAGGATATAGTGTTTATGACTTCGGTCTTTTTATATGTCTGTTGTGATTAGTTTTATGGCCTAGCCTAGGGTCTGTTTTGATAAATGTTAGTTACATGTGCTTTAGAAGTCTTACATCCACTCAGTAATATTTTGAGGTTCTTAGTGTGGATACTTTGTATATCTTTAGTTAAATACAGCATAAACTGCAGTATTGAGTTTAGTGTTGTCTAAATTACCAATAGGTTAGATTGTTCATTTTATTTGTTACTTATTACATTGAGATATAATTCACTTACTGTAAAGTCTACTGTGTTTGGTATATTGACAAGGTTGTACAGTCATCACCACTGTCTATTCCAGGACATATTCATCACCCCAAAATTAAACTCCGTACCACTTAGCGGTTACTCATTGTCTGTCCCAAACCTCCAGCCTGGCAACTACTACTCTACTTTGTTTATAAATTTGCCTATTCTGGACATTACATAAGTGGAACCATACAATTCTTAGCCTTGGTGGCTGGGTTTTTATTTTATTTTTTTTTACCGAGTATGATGTTTTCAAAGTCCATCCATGTTGTAGCATGTATCAGTATATTAAAGGCTGAACAATGATGTTTCATTGTATAGATACATCACATTTTGTTCATCTGTTTATCAGTTGCTATTTGTTTTTGTTTTTGTTTTTGAGACAGTCTCATTGTGTTGCCCTGGGTAGAGTGCTGTGGCGTCATAGCTCCCAGGAACCTCAGACTCTTGGGCTTAAGCCATTCTCTTGCCTCAGTTTCCCAAGTAGCTGGGACTATAGGCGCCCAGCACAACACCTGGCTATTTTTTTGTTGCAGTTATCATTGTTGTTTAGCAGGCCCAGGCTGGGTTTGAACCTGCCTGCCTTGGTGTATTTGGCCCATGCCCTAACCACTGCACTGAGCTATGGGCACCAAGCCTATTGGATTATTTTCAGTTTTGGCTATTATAAGTAATGGTGTTATAAACATTTATGTGCAAGTTTTTGTGTTGTCATATGTTTTCATTTCTCCTAGGAATGCAATTTGCTAGGTCATATGGTAATTTTCTGTTTACTCAATTTTGGAGGAACTGCCAAACTGTTTTCTGAAGTGGAATCAATGTATGAAGATTCCAGTTTCTTGACACTCTTGTTGATACTTGTTTTCGTTGCCCATCTTTGCTGAGGCGCTCTGAGGTGTGCATGTTGGCACATACCTTCAGCACCGTTACCAGGCTTCCAGCTCTGCAATAGCCTTCACTTCCTGCTTGTGCAGAGCTTCCTGCTCAGTCAGAGGCGATTGCCTAGGACCTTCTCAGATCCTTCTGAGCATGTTCACAGCCTTGAACACCTGCCTGTGGCCTTCTAGAGTCTTAGGAATTTGTGAAGTTTTCAGAACTCTGTGGACATCTCATTCTCCTGTGTGTTTTTTGTGTTAGCTTTTGTGTTTTTTGGTTAGCTTTTGTGTTTTTTGGTTAGCTGAGTTAGCTTATTTTGTGCCCTGATACTTTAGGTAGCTGGAATGTTAAACAACTGTAGCTGATTGTTTTTGACAAATAAATACCCTTGGGGAAAAGGCTGCTAGCTCTCCACAAACACTGAATCAGGTCAAATAAGGGGAGGCCGGGGAAGTGCAGTTTTTCAGGGAACTTCCAGTCAGCTCAAATAATAGCAGTTCTCTGGAAATTGGTCTTTGAAAGAGTTCCAACCTTATTCTGACCCCTCCAGTGGCTGCAAGGCTCCTGGATGACACTGTATTTGAGGCCTATTGCTTTTCAAGACTATCATGGAGTTGGGGAGAGAGCATGGGATTAGGAAAGGAAGGTAAAATGCCATAAAGCTTACTGTTCTTACTGGGATTCAGCCATCTCTTTTGAATAAATCCTTCTCTGATTGTTGCAAGTCTTTGGTTAATATCCAGAGTTCTGAAAAAGCTGATTTTGAAATTTTTTGCCAGTGTTCTTGTTACTTTTATAGAAGGCAATTTTTGGAGGTTCTTCACCATTCCCAAAAATGTTACCCTAATTGTTTCTTAAACTTTTTTTTTTTATCTGTTTCTGTATTCTTTCCCCCTTTCTTTTGAAATACTTTAAGACTCAACAAGAAGTTGCAACAATAGTAGAGTTCCAGTGTAGTAGTCACTAAACTTCCCTAGTTATATATCTTCCATGACCATAGTATATTACCAAAATTAGAAAATTGAGGTTGGTGAAATGCCATTCAGTTAACTATGGACCTTGTTAGAATCTCATCAGTTTCTTAATATACTCTTTTTATTGAGGAGGTGTTGGTGTATAGTTTTATAAAATGTATCATGTCTGAATTCATGTAACTATTGCCACAGTCAGGGTATCAAATCATTTTATGACTGCAAAGAAATTTCTTCTTGTTATCTCTTTATGGTTCTGCCCTTCCCTAAACTTAACCTCTGGCAACTATTGGTCTGTTCTCCATCAATGTAATTTTGTGACTTTGAGAGTTACGTAAGTGTACGTAACCCAGAGATAGAGCTCTTTTCACTTGCCACAGTGCGTTTGATAGCCATCCAAGTTGTGTGTATCATAGTTAATTCCTTTGTATTGCTGAGTAGTAGTACACTTTATGGTTATATCATAGCTTACCTATTCATCTGTGGAGGGCATTAGGGTTGTTTCTTGTCTTTTAATATTATAAATCTGTTATGAACATTTTTGTCCAGGTTTCTGCATGAAGTTAAGATTTTATTTCTCTGGATTAAATAATCAGTGGTGTGATTCCTTATTTTCGTGTCTGCCCATTTTACCAATTACTAATAAAAAAGGACTGTTAAAATTGACTAAGCTTATGCATTTATCTGTTTCCTTTGATTATTGTACAATATTCGTTATTAACTTATCACAACCTATTTTGAATTTGTGTTATATAACTTTATTTTCCATATAAGAACTTTTAAAATCTAACTTTACTCTAGAATCAACCATGATCCATTAGGAGAGCCTGAGAGAAGCAGCAGTATGTTCACAGGTCAGAACCTCAAATTACAAAATCACTCAATAAACATGACGGATAAATCTCTAAAATACTCATTGTGAAGGCTACACAATAGTTTAGAGTTTGTTAAGGACAGGATTCATGCATGGGCTTTTCCAGGACTTGCCATGTGCTTTCTAATAATTTTGATTCATTTGTTTGTTCATTTATTTTTTAGAAACAGGGTCTCACTCTGTTGCCCAGGCTGGAGTATAGCAGTGCAATTATAACTCACTGAAGCTTTAAACTCCTGGGCTCACATGATCCTTCAGCCTCAGCCTCCTGAGTAACTAGGACTGTAGGTCTGACCACCATGCCATAGAGGGGTATCTTACTAGCTAGAGAGGGTTAATTATCTGTCATGGTTATTGAGTATAGGACTTTGTTGTAACGGGCCTTTTTTAAAAAAAAGATTTTGAAATTACTTAGCTTTAATCAGTAGCTGTTGAATATTATGAAAAAGCCATGTGATTTGGTTTCTTTTGTTATGTTTTGTTTCCGCCAATGTAAATATCATCCTTTAGAGAAAAAAATTAAAACAAAAGTAAAAAGTCATTTTTTTTTCTAAATGGCTTTGCTATTTCTAAAATGTCCCGTGTGTAATAGGCAAGTCAGAGGTTTAATAAGCCTTTGTTAGGTTTATTTTCAGCATGAAATGAAGATTTTTTATATTTGTGTGCATTTTACATGTCAGCTTACTTCCAGAAGTATTTCTAACTTGTGCTTGAATTTTGTTTGTATTTTCTTAGTGAAAATATCCTCTTTGGACTGGGAAATCCTCTGCTTGACATCTCTGCTGTCGTGGACAAAGATTTCCTTGATAAGTAAGTATTAAACTCTTCCTAAATACTAAGTGAAACTTTGAAGAAAACTTCCTTTTTTTTTTTTTTTGAGACAGAGCTTCAAGCTGTCCCCCTGGGTAGAATGCCATGGCACAGCTCACAGCAACCTCCAACTCCTGGGCTCAAGTGAGTCTCCTGCCTCCGCCTCTCAAGTTGCTGGGACCATAGGCGCCCGCCACAACGCCTGGCTATTTTTTTTTTTTTTTTTTGGTTGCAGCCATCATTGTTGTTTGGCAGGCCTCGAACCCGCCACCTTAGGTGTATGTGGCTGGTGCCTTAGCCAGTTGAGCCACAGGCGCTGAGCCTGAAGAAACCTTTTGAAGTGAATTTGCCATCAAACACCTTTAATTAGAGGAAAACTTAGGAAATTTAAATCTGATAATAGTAAATGTATTACCATTATTTCATAACTGACCACAATTTTCCCTGGAAAATTTGCATACGTTTATTCATTCTGATTGCTAATTTCACTTAAAATTTATTGTTTATTATTTGGAAGGAGGAAGTAACTGATTTGCCTAATGATTTAATTCCAACATTTTAAATTACTATCAGTGAACTAAATCTAGAATTGTACTGTAACATATAAATGGGAGAAGAAAGAAAGTTAAAGAAGATGAGAATGTGCAGGGTATAATTGCAGGGCCACGAATCTGCACTATTTGTCTCTCCCTCTCTTTTTTGTTATGCAACATTGTCTCACTCTGTCACCCTGGGTAGAATGCCATGGTGTCATCATAGCTCACAGCAAATCTCAGTCTCTTGGCCTCAAGATAACCTCTTGCCTTAGCCTCCTGAGTAGCTAGGCTCCCACCGAGATGTCTGGCTAATTTTTCTATTTTTAGTTAAGTTCTGTTTCTTGGTTTTCTATACCTGGTTGCTCATACTGGTCTTAAACTACTGAGCTTAAGCAATCCCCCCACCTTGGCTTCCCAGAGTGCTAGGATTACAGGTGTGAGCCACCGTGCCACTGTTTCTCTCTTAATAGTCACTTTCAGTGGTTTTAACTTAGTTGGGAAATCTGTCTGTGTCCTCAGATAAGGGGAGCACTACTGTACGTGGAAAGATTAAGTGGGAAAAGGGTTCATGATGAGAAATCAGGATCTCCCTCCCCTCACACATCCCAAATTCTGTGCCCAGGAAGAACCGCATTTTATAAAATTTGGGCTAAAATTCATATGACATAAAATTTAAACATTTTGAAGTATACAATAGAGTGACTCCCAGTATATTCACTGTCTTGTGCAACCGTCACCACTATCTGATGTTGGATATTTTTGACACCCCAAAATGAAACTCTGTAATCATTAAGCAGTTGCTCACTATTCCTTCCTCTGGCCCAATTTTAAGGGAACCACCCCACCAGTATATTTTCTTTCTCTTTGGATTTGCTTATTCTGGACATTTTATGTAAATGAATCACATAATAATATGACCTTTTGTGTCTGTATTGTGCCTGTATTTAGCATAGTGCTTTCAGGTTCATTTGTGTTGTGGTGTTTATCACTGGTTCATTCCTTTTTATGATGGAATAATTTTAATTTTGTTTATCTATTTATTGATTGTTGGACACTTGGATTTTTTTTTTTTGTTGTTGTTGTTTTTATTTTTATTATATCCTTTTTTTTTTTTTTTAAGAGACAGAGTCTTATTTTGTCGCCCTCGGTAGAGTGCTGTGGCATCACAGCTCACAGCAACCTTCAGTTCTGGCCTTAGGTGATTAGAACCCGCCACCCTTGGTATATGGGGCCGGTGCCCTACTTGCTGAGCCACAGGCGCCACCCCTTTATTTTTATTATGAACAACACTGCTTATGAACATTTGTGTACAAACTGTTGTGTGGAAATATGTTTTTGTTTCTCTTGCGTATACACAGTTGTACTCCTGTGTCATATGATAATTTTGTGTGTTAACTTTTTGAAGACTCACTAAACTGTTTTCTACAGCAGCTGACCATTCTGCATTCCTACCAGTAATGTATAAGGTTTCCAATTTCTCCACATCCT
This sequence comes from Galagoides demidoff, assembly GCA_963574575.1. Lineage (NCBI taxonomy): Eukaryota > Metazoa > Chordata > Mammalia > Primates > Galagidae > Galagoides > Galagoides demidoff. The sequence goes on along the minus strand of CAUYQV010190377.1, from coordinate 1,808 downwards.
TGCCAAAACATGTTATTTTCTATTGTGTAAATGACAGCTTACACGTGTGGGTGTAAAAGTGTTATCTCTTTGTGGTTTTTGTGCTTTTCTAATGACAGATGATAGATGATATTAGTATCTTTCCATTTGCTTATTGGCCATTTGTATATCTTTAAGAAAAATGTCTATTGAAAATTGGTGGAAACTTGTTGATCATTAATCTATTAATGCTTATCTCACTGTTCTTTTTTATCCTATAGATATATTTGGTATCTTCATTATCATTTTAATAGTCTTAGAAGGGAGAGTAGACAGTATTTCTACCGTATTTAAGTGGAAGTCCAAGGGGTATATGTGTATATAGTTCACTATTATATGTATTATAGTAGGGAGTATGTAAACATAGACACAGAATTTTGGGGGTAGTTTGGAATCTAGAAATAATTTAATACCCTTTAGTCATTTTATAACAGAGGAAACAGGCTGGGATGGGTACAGTGGCTCCTTGGAGGCTAAGGTGCGAGGATTACTTAAAGCCAGGAGATTGAAGCCATGATGTGCTATAATTGCATCATTATTATCATTATTTCATAATGATCACAATTCTGGTCAACTGAGTAAGATCCTGTCTCTGAAAAGCCCAGAATACATAAAAATAAATAAATAAAAGAAACAGGCTTAGAGAAGTTAGGTGTTTTGCCTGTGATTATAGTTAACCATTAAACTCCTGAGCTCAAGCAATCCCCTCACCTTGAGGTGGAAACTCTCTCTTAACTCTCATTTTGTCTTATACCATGCCACACTAATTGCCTTTATTTCTTTATTTTTTCTTGTGTTTCCTTTTGTGTGGGCATGTAGTTGTTTATATATTAGTTTCATATTAGTATTGGGTACATTGTTGGATACTTGTTTCTCCATTCTTTTCATACTTTACAAAAGAATGTAAAGTATCAACACGAAAGATGTAAAGTCTCTATCTTTTTTATGGCTGGACAGAACACTATGTATTTATTATTTACTGTTAGATTTTGGTGATTTAAAATGTATAATCCTGGTTTATACCTCACAATTCTGGGTAAATAAATTATTATCTTACCTTCTTTTAGTTCAAATCTTTTGTTGATTGCTGGCTTCATCCTTTATTTTTAGTGGCCCCCCCCCCCACAGTCTGACTCTGCTGCCCCAGGCTAGAGTGCTCTAGTTTTCCTGCCTCATGGCAACCTTCTATTCCTTGGTTCAAGGTATCCTCCTGCCTCAGCCTCCCATGTAGCTAGGACTATAGGGTCCCACCACATGGCCCAGCTAATTTTTCCATCTTTGGTAGAGATGGGGTCTCACTCTTGTTTAGGTTGGTCTCAAATTCCTGAGCTCAGGGGATCCTCCTGTCTCAGCTCCCAGTGTGGTAGGATTATAGACATGAGCCACCTTGCCCAGCCTAGCTTTCTAATAATCTCTTACTTGAAAAGAAGCACAGTATTCTTTTCTATACTTGGTTTTTAATTACATCCATAGTGTAAGTTTTGCATACAGCATTTATAAACAATGCTGTGGAGAGAGACAATTATGAAAACTGTCTTGATAATTTTAGTAAGTCTTTTATACACAGAGTAAGCCCATGGTATAAAGGCACTTTACTATACTTTTTTTTTTTAATTTTGCTTTCATTTTCTTTTCTTTCTTTCTTTATTTTTTTTTTTTTTTTGAGACAGAGCCTCAAGCTATCCCCCTAGGTAGAGTGCCATGGCATCACAGCTCATAGCAACCTCCAACTCCTGGGCTCAAGCGAGTCTCCTGCCTCTGCCTCCCAAGTAGCTGGGACCACAGGTGCC
>CAUYQV010190373.1:0-17490 GCA_963574575.1 Galagoides demidoff | reverse complement strand
TAATGCAATTCAGATCAAAATTCCAAAAAAAAAAATGACCACATTCAACTTCATTAATAATCTAAGAAATTAAGATTACAAGTTTCCTTTTTAAAAAATATTTCATAGAACACTTAAGAAAATAGGCACAGAAGGGACATTACTTAAACTGATAAGAGGCCATCTGCAGCAAACCCATAGCCAATATCTTAGTGAATGGTGTTAAACTGAAAAAGTTTCCACTCAGATCTGGAACTAGGCAAGGATGCTCACTGTCTGCACTGCTCTTCAACATAGTAATGGAAGTCTTAAGCATTGCAATCAGGCAAGAGAAGGCAATCAATCCAAATAGGGTGAGAGGAGATCAAACTCTCACTCTTCTCTGATGATATGATCCTATACCCGGAAAATCACAGGGACTCAACTGTATTCTGTCTTCTTGTGGCCATTATTCCTAATGTAGTGCAAAGGAGTCAAATGCAACTGGAGGTGTATGAATATCCACACTAGGCCATCAGTTTGGTTCTGTCTTGCCCTAGCATTTGCCAGAACTGACAATCAGATCATCTTCAAAAAGCCAAGTAAGCTGCTGACAAAGTGACCGTGTGCTCTTTGGAGGGAGTATGCTCTAAAGCCAATTATGCCTAGGATGGATAAAGATGGTAGTCAGATAAGAAAGCAAGCAATATGTTTATCTCGAAGGGATGTGCCTTTTGTGAAACAGTCCATTTCTCCTTTGCCGTGGCCTGGTCCAGGTCATTGTATAGATAAATGATAATGAAGTGAGTGCTGGTTTCTCCATAGAGGTTCATGGGCTGGCACTGAGACTAAAACTCTCACAAAGGCAGTAATGCATATCAAGATTCACTCAAGTAATGCTTCCCTTATATACCACTTTTTATCAATTTCTAGCTGCATATTTGCTCAAATATGAAGAAAAATGTCACTTACAACTACTGTCTCATAACTGCTCTTGGCCTTCATAGCTGACATGGAGGTTCTGCCAGGGAAGGGCAGGTCATGGACCAGCATTTTATCTCTTACAGATAAAGGAGCTCACTTGAGTTGTAGTGATTAGGTGATGCCATTTCTAGTGGCATGCTTAGTGGACATTATAATCTCAACAGTGGACAATGGGCAAGTGGGAAGGGCCAATGATTATTCTGGCCTGACAGTACAGTCATGGTTGGAGAAAGTATCATTATGGCTGAAAGCATATGCAAAGAACACCAAAATGCAGATTCAAGCTATCCACTATTAGTTAGTTCTCCTAATTAACCCTAAGGTTATGGAAATGTACATAAGAGACCTGAAAATGTCCAAATAAAGTAAAAGTTGGAGCAGAACTTTAAAAACCCTAGCTTTGAATGCGTCATCTACTCAATATATAGAGTAATACAGACAACTTACTGGCAAGGTAGCTGAGTATAACCTACCACTACCAAGCTACACAGACATATGAGATGACCCCTAGGAAACCAGATCTAAAACAAGAAAATACCACTATCTATGTCTCTGTCTATATAATTAAGCAGAGATATCAGTGAAATCATACTATAGGGAGGCTGATGTAACAGAATTAGCTTAGGCAAATTGCTACACAAAGAAACAAACAAAATGCAGACACAACAATAATCTTTAGAGAAATTATCAAAATACAGAATTGTTACAATATTTTACCTAGAAAGACCAGTTCCAACAAAACATTATGAGACAGGAAAAGAACAGGAAAATGTGACCTATACCCAGGGAAAAAGTAGTCACTAGAAACTGTATAATATTGAGGATGTTAAAGGCTTGGAAGATGTTATTATAAATATGTTCAAACATAAAAGAAACTACATTTAAAGAACCACAAAAAGTATGATTACAATGAATAAACAAAGAGATTACAAAGGAGATAAAAGTTATTTTTAAAAACCTGGAGTTAAAAACTATAATAAAAATTGACAAGAATGTATAATAGTATATTTGTGATGGCAGAAGAATCAGTGGAGCTGCAGATAGATTGATAGAAATTATTCATTCTGAAGAGCCAGGAATAAAAACAAATGCACAGAGTCTCAGAGACCATGAGACATACAGCACAGAAATAAGCAGAAGTCCCAGAAGGAGAGGAAAAAGAAAAGAACTGAAAAAAATTTGAGGAAATAATGGCTTAAATTTATTACATATGATCAAATGTATTAATTTATGCAGCCATGATGCTCAACAAGACAAAAGCTAAACAGAAAAAGATTCACACCCAGATGCTACATGGTAAAACCACGGAAAGCTGTAAACACAGCGTAGAAGATCACTACAATTAATGGCTGACTTCTCATCAGAAATAATGAATGCTAGCAGGCAGTGGAATAACAACAAAAATGCTGAAAGCAATTGAAAACTCCCTTAAATCAAGAAGTCTATATCTAGCAGAATTATCCCATAAACAACTGAGAGCAAAATTCACAGATAAAGACAGAGAATCTGGTGCCAGTAAACACATCATCTAAGAAATATTAATACTAAAAAGAACCTTTCAGACCAAAAGAAACTGACTTGGCAGTGCCTCACATTTGCTGGGTGAAATGAAAGCCACTATCAGCCAACTGACCCTGAGTATGTTTAGAGGGCACTTCACCCACTATATGAAAAATACACTTTCCCTTCAAGCTTACCTGGAGCATTCTCTGAGAAAGAACATATGTTATTCCATAAATCCTTATATTAGAAAAATGGTTTTAAAAATTACTGAAGCTCCCAAAGAATGTTTCTTTATTTAGATCAGTGGTTCTCAACCTTCCTAATACCATGACCCTTTAATACAGTTCCTGTGGGTGGTGACCCACAGGTTGAGAACCACTGATTTAGATAATAGTTATCCTATTTTGCTTACTAAAAATAGTTTAAAATAGTAAACATACAACATGTTGACATAAGTAACATTCCTTATGTCCTTATGAAGAATTATACTTCTCTTTACCAAAAAATTATCATTAAAAATTTATTGTTTTCTAAAACACTAGAAAAGTGATTTATACTCAATAATCTAAGTTTTTGTTGTAAGAAGATTGGGAAAAAGGGCAAATTAAACTCAACATATGTAGAATACAGGAAATAAAAAAGAGCAGCAAGCAATGACATAGAAACAAAATAATAGAGAAAATTAACATAGCCTAAAAATAGTTTGAAAAAATTATTTAATTTATAAATAATATTAATTTTTAAAAAACTGATTAAGAAAAAAGGAGAGAAACCTCAAATTATCAGTATGTGTATCAGTAACAGAATATTGCTAGATATTCTATAGATATCAATCAAATAGCAAAGGAGTATTAAGCAAAATTTTATGGTAATAATTTGAACAACTTCAATGAAATGGACAAGTTCCCTAAGCATCTCACTATCTCAGATTCATGCAAGATAAAATAGAAAATCTGAATTGTCCTATTAAAGAAACAGAATTACAAATTCTCGAAGAAAACTTCAGCCTAGGTGGCTTCAGTGATATATTTTGCCAACTATTTAATGAGGAAATAAAATCAATCTTACATAACCTAGTTTTCAAAATGGAGATGGTAGGAACGTTTCTCTACTCATTTTCTAAAGCTGGCAGTACTTTAACCCAAGCTCTGATAAACATTGTTAAGAAAACTACAGAAAATGTCCTTCATAAGCACAGACACGAAGATCCTTAAACTGTTAGCAAATTAAATGCAGTAAAATATTGAACACTTCATCCCTAAGATTGGAAACAAGAAAATATATCTGCTCTTAATGCTTGTTCAACAACTTATTTTGAATAACAATAAGATAGTGCGATAAAGCAAGAAATAGAATTAAAATGTGCAAAGACCTAAAAAGCAGAAGGATACTTTTTTCATTCCAGGTAAAATATGATATTCCAGATAAATATGTATTTAGAAATCCTAAGAAATTTACAAAAAAAATTATTAGAACTTGTATGTGAATTTCCCAAAATCACCAGGCATACAGAATCAATATAAAAATAAATTATGGTATATGTACACCATGGAATATTATGTAGTCCTAAAGAAGGATGGAGACCTTACCTCCTTCATGTTTACATGAATGGAGCTAGAAAATATTCTTCTTAGCAAAGTATCTCAAGAATGGAAGAAAAAGTACCCAATGTACTCAGCCCTACTATGAAACTAATTTGTAGCTTTCATAGGAAAGCTATAACCCAATTATAGCCCAAGAATATGGGGAAAGGGGAGAAGAAAGGGGAGGGGAGGAGGGAGGATGGGTGGAGGGAGGATGATTGGAGGGATCATGCCTATGGTTCATCTTATAAGGGTACATGTGAATCTTTCTAAATGTAGAATATAAATGTCTTAACACAATAACTGAGAGAATGACATGAAGGCTATGTTAACCAGTTTGATTAAAATATTTCAAATTGTATATAAAACAGCACACTGTACCCCATGACTGTATCAATGTACACAGCTATGATTTAATAAAAAAAAGAGAAAATCAGCAAAGCCATTAAAAAAAATCAATTGTATTTCTACATAGCAATAGTAAACATACCAAAAATGATCTGAAAACAATTCCCACTTAAAATAGCATACAAAATTTAAAATATTTATTAAATAATTTAACAGAGGGTGTATAAGACCATTTTACTGAAATCTACAATAAACTATTGAGATATCCATTTTCATGACTTAGTAGGCTCACTGTTGTTAGGATATCAATTATTCCTAAATTTATCTTCAGATTTAACAGAATACCAACTAAAATCCCAGCAAGATGTTTTATAGAAATGGGGAGATTTTAATATTTACATGGAAATTCAAAGATCTTAAATAGCCAAAAGAATCTCGAAAAAAGGAAATAAGTTGGGAAGCTTACACTACCTGAAGCAGTAATAAAAAATCTTCCAAGAAAAAAAAAGCCCCAGACCAGATGGATTTACAGTTGAATTTCACCAGACCTACAAAGAAGACTGCTCACACTGCAGAAGTTATTCCATATCATCGAGAAGGAGGGAATCCTCCCCACCTCATTCTATAGTCTGTATCATCTTGATACCAAAGCCAGGAATGAACACAATGAAAAAAAAAATTAAAGACTGATTTTAAGACTTACTGTGGACTTACAGTAATAAATAAAGGCAGTGTGGTACTGGAATAAGAACAAAGTAACCAATGGACTTGGAGAGAGCCAGAAATAGATTTCCACATAGACAGTGAACTGATTTTCAACAAAGCTTTCAAAGCAATTCAACAGGGGAAAAGAAAGTCTTTTCAACAAATAGCACAGGGGCAACTGGATAAGTAGGCAGAAAATAAATTCCAACCAACCCTTGTCTTCTACCTCACAGAAAACCCAGGTCAAACTGGTTCACAGACCTAAACTTAAAAGCTAAAATTACATCATTTCTAGAGGAAAACATAAGAAAATACTTATTATTTTGGAATAGAAAAAGGCTTCTTTGGACATAGAAGCGCTAAAATATTAGACTTAAAAAGTAAAACTCCCCTTCTTCTCTAAAGACATCATTTAGGGCATAAAAAGGGCACATTACAGACTATAAGAAAATATTAGTATGTATATATGACAAAAGATTTATAACCAGAATATGTAACAAATATTACCAATAATAAAAAGATCTAATTAAAAATGAGCGATAGACTCAAACATGCACCTCACAATAAAAGGTTATGTGAGTGGCCAATAAACACATGAAAAGATGGTCAACATCGGAATCCCTCAGAGGGAAGCAAGGTAAAGCCTTAGGACCACTTCACACTCACTGTAAGACTGAACACTAAGTAATGTAAAGAAAGCATCCGAATCCTACAGATCCTGCTGATAGGAGTATAAAAAGGGTTTAACTAATTTTGGAAATTGGCAGTTTCTAAAGTTAAACACCTAGCTACCCTCCAAGCCAGCAATTCTACTCCTAGGTATTTAATCACTGAATGAAAAAATACAGAAACTCTAAAAAAGTATTCATGGTTGCTTAATTCATGAGAGCAAAAACTTGGGTGGTGCCCGTGGCTTAAAGGAGTAGGGTGCTAGCCTCATATACTGGAGGTGGCAGGTTCAAACCCAGCCTGGGCCAAAAAAAACAAAAACAAAAACATAAGAGCAAATACTGGAAGCAACCTAAATGTCCACCAGAAATATAATGTATTAATAGTTTGTGGTGTATTCATAAAATATTCACCAATAAAAAAGAATGAACTCTGTTTTCTGGGGTTTTTTTAGACAGAGTCTCATTATGTTGCCCTGGGTAGAGTGCCGTGGTGTCACAGTTCACAGAAACCTCAAACTCTTGGGCTTAAGTGATTCTCTTGAGATAATCTTGCCTCAGCCTCCCAAGTATTTGGGACTACAGGTGCCCGCCACAAAGCCTGGCTATTTTTTTGTTGTATTTGTCATTGTTGTTTAGCAGACCTGGGCCAGGTTCGAACTTATCAGCCTCAGTGTATGTGGCCTTGTGCCCTGAGCAACTTGGGTTAAAAAAAAAAGAATTAACCGTGAATAGGAATGAACTACTAATACACGCACCTCCACCCCCACACACAATGATGAATCTCCAAAACCTTACTGCTGAGTAACAGAACCTGTAGGAAAGAGTACCCATTATATGAGTCCATTTGAATGAAGTTTAAAACCCAACAAAACTAATCAGTGGTGATGGAAATCAGGAGGGAAATGATTTATAGCTTCCTTAAGTCATAGCTACACAAATAAAAGCACTGTCAAGAATCATCCAACTATACATTTAAGATATATGCAATTTCATCGCATATGTGTTTTTATCTCATAAGGAGATGCATACTTACAAGACTGTGGATGAACCTTTACCTTAATATATTAGACACCAAGTTTTCATTTCTCTCTAATTAAAAATAAACCAACCATCTAGTAGTTTGAAAGCAGACAAGTATTTGGATGTCCTGAATCAAACCAAATGATAACCAGTGCTATTTTCCATATGGCCAACCTTTATTTTAAAAAATTATTTGTGATTATAGCACAATTATGTGTTCTTCAATGTAGGAAAGAAACAGGCTATCATATTTAATTCCCAAAGAACTATCTATGCAAACATGTACGTAATACTAACAAAAATAAATCTCATAATGACAAAGGAATTCCTCAAAGGGTAGTCTTAAAAATCACTACTGTGGGAAATCTAAAATTATCTCTAACTGATTTTACTTAGTTAAAATGGACTTTGATCAATTGTTGCAAGTAATGCCAGAAGATTTATTTCCACTGTCAAATGAGCCTTAGCAATATTTAAGAAATTTTGGATGGATGCTGCTGGGCTATCGTGGGTGTTTGGGGCAGTCCTGACCCAGGCACTCACTCGTCTCTCAGGCTTGATTTCCTGCACCTACCTTCCTCCGACCCCACCACATATGTGGATGCCAGAACAATTTTCTTAACACATAGATTTCCTAATGCCAACAGTATGTTTTTTCCCCTAAATGTTACAAAATAAATTTATAAAGGCTTTTAGCAATTACAAGATGAATCACGAATGCAAATGAGTGATTTTACTGTAATAAAGGTACATATTTCAATTTACATTTGTAATTGCCTTATCACCTTTCAAGCTATGTACTGTAATACCAGGTATTCACCCAGTGCTGGCTGGCAAGGCGCTGTCTATGGTGCTCAGAATCTGTAGATGAGGATGATAGGACCCTCGTTGAATGTATAAAAGAAGGCCTAGACACTGGATATACAGAAGAAATAATGTAAAAGGGCTATGAGTAAAGATTAATATTCAGGTAGTAACTTCCGTAGGAGTTCATTCAGGATGGCTCTGGCAGGAGGTAGAGCTACAATCTAAAAAGTTCAGAGATTTTGATGAGTAATAGGCAAAGAGAAGAATATTCCAGGAGAAGGGAAGGAAAACACAATGGCTTCACAGGGTCTGAAGGAGAAATGAGGCGGCTGCTACGATGATGTCAAATTTGTAGCTAAGTTCAGCAAATCAGACTCTTGAGTTCAGACTTTATCCCACACGTGGTGAGGGTAGTTAAATATTTCTGGTTGCCTTTCAAGTATAAAGCTATCTTCTTTGTACAGAGGATTTCTTCCCACAGGAAACAAGACAGGCCACAGGAGCAGGTAAGGGGAGCGGAAGTCAGAACACAGGGGTTCCATAAGACCAGGGGCAAATGGCTTTCACAATTCTAATCAGGTCCAGTTTAAACTTTCTGTTTTTGTTTTATCTCATCAGACACGAAGTCCCTTGTGGCAGGGCTAATTATCATTAACTGTTGTAACTGTATTATTCAATAATGTTGTGAGAACACTAATTCCTAGCATGTAGGAATAGCCCATTAATTCAGTATATAATACTAAGAAATACTATATATATAAATGTATAATAGTACTATATATACAGTACTATACCACATACATGTGTATATATAGTATACTATATATATGTGTGTGTGTTTATGTAGTATAATACTATATGTGTGTGTGTGTGTGTATATATATATACATATGTATAGGCTAGAGGTACTCCGTTCAAAGGCCACAGCTTTGTTGACATAGATGTTATAATTCCTGGAAAATAGACACATCAGAAAAGGGACAGAACTTCTCAGAATCTGCATCAGAAATGAAGAATACTCCTTTGTCTTGTTCTTATAAATTCTTAAAACCCTGGGCTCCAATGGACTTGATCTGGCCAGAGCTGGCATTGCTTTCCTTCAATTCCTTTATTCAGCCTTCTCTTCCCTCAGCCCTTTACCTCCCTCTCTGAAGCAGTGTCTCCTTGATATGAGTCACAGCTCCTAATATGCACAAATAATCATTGTAACCCCAAATGAGTAGTTAAATGAATAACTGATAATGAATTGTTGCAAGATACGGAAAGCTGCTATTCTGCAATGATAATTTTAATTAACAAGAACATGAAATATTTGTTATTTTTGGCAGTACAGTCACACAAAAGGTCCCAGAACAAAAAGACCATTCCACCTAGACTATAGTTTTCTATTTCTCCATAGTTCCTTCAACGCCCCATGCATTTTATAACACCCCACTTCTCTGTTACATATCCTTCTTTTCCACCTAAATTCTATTCTTCACTCAAGACCCAGTTTAAGCAGTAACATTTTCTCAAGTTGTTAAACTCTATAGTGCACCTAATTTCTCTGAATTTTTGATGCTTATTTTAATTAACCTTAAGCTGCTTCTATATATCTCGTGAGTTAAAGTATTAGGTTCAACTCAACTCAACACACTTATTGTACATTCACTATCAGAACTACATACTATAGGTGCTAAATGAGATAGTAGAGCGAAAATAAGTAAGACATAAGCACTTTTTAAAAAAAAACTTGTGAGTCAGCATAATGATACAAGGCAGAATATGATCAGTGTCATGAAAGAAAAACAGAGGATAAAATAAAGATGCTATAATTAAGAATGATATGAGAATAAAGTAAAATATCGATATCATAGGGTTGTAAGAAGTCACACTAAGTTGGTAACTACAGCAAATATTTTTTTCCTGTCCAACACTTTGTAAAAAAAAAAAATTTTTCCTGTTTCCCATCTCTGGCTTTACCACAAGACCATCTGGCCACAGTGATGGTCCAAGGGTTTGACACGTGATCTCAGCCAAACCACAGTACTTCTCCCAGAAGTTTTTTCAAAGTTTAGCTGAGGGAGAAAACCTCTTTCTTTCTAGTTTAAAGCTATAAGATTGTGAACTTGAAGTACCTTGTGGCCACATCCACTCTGCCAAAGTTAAAGACCTGGACTGGGATAATCTGGTAGGCTTGTAGAGAGAAGCGGAGAGGCACACAGCCTGGTCACATTCAAATTCCTGATCACATCCATTTCCCAGGCCAGCTCCACTCTGCCCCACCCTCACACAATTCAATGACTTAACGATGTCACCTGTGCTTGCTTAAACAAGTTTGAGCTTGGTGTCTGTCACCTATAAGCAGGATCTCCACTAATCTGGGAAAATCAGAAATACTGAATGAAGAACACAAATTAAGACATTTGAGATTGGCCCTTGAAGGGTAAGTAGGAGTCTGGAAAGTGAAGAGGGTACAGGAAGAGTCACCGACAAAGGCAGAGCAGAGGGAGAGGGGAAAATTACAGCCAGAAAGGATGAACTTTGAGGTTTGGTGGAGGATGAAGCTGAAGAGGAAGACTGTGGTGTTATTATAGAATCTTGGGATTGAACCTACACATCTTTTCTCTTAATGGCTCCAACATTGTGGAATCCTAAGGGAAACAGGGCCCTGAAGATAGCTACACCCTTATCTCTGGGACCTGGATATAGTACCTTACACGGCAAAAAGGACTAAGCATGTATGTTAAGCTAAACATCCTGAGATGGGAAGATTAGTCTGGATTATCTGGGAGGATCTAATATAATCACAGGGGTCCTTATCAGACAGAGGCAGAAGGGTCAGAGTGAGAGGAGGAGATGTAACCACAGAAGCAGAATCAGAGATAGAGATGGGACAGTGAAAGCCACTGTCAAGGAGCAGATGGGAAAGATGCTACAGCTCCTGGCACTGAAGACGGAGCAAGGAGCTGAGCCAGGAAATGCAGGTGGAGTCAAGAAGATGCAAAGGGCAAGGGGACAGGGCCGCTTCTAGTGCCTCCAGAGAGAACACAGGCCTTTTGACATTCTGACTTGAGCCCAGCAAACAGTCCAGACTTCTGACCTCCAGAATTGTAAGATAGTAAATTTGGGTTGTGATAAGGTACTTATCTGTGCTGACTTGTTATAGAAGTAACAGGAAACTAGTACAAGTTTTTGTTCATTAATTTGCTTTTGAACGTTTCGGATGTCCCTGTCAGTAAGTATACTTACAGTGAGCTCCATGTCTCATACTCCGTGTGTCTTCACACAGAGATTATCCAGAGGTCAGGTCCATGCAGTCTTACTAAGGTTATATAATTTTCCCTGTTTCACTGTATATCATTTCATATCTGAATGCTGAACCCTTTATAAATTTTTTTTTTCTCCCCGTCTCCTTTATTTTTTTAAAAGACTGATTCACTAATTGTCATCACTGTCACGGTGCATTCCATTTTTTCATTCCACCTCCCCCCACTTTTGAGGGGGGATTTACAATCAAGTCATAGTATAGGCTGGAGGTGAGCTTGAGATACAATAGTTTGTCCTGATCTGATTTTAATATTATTGAAAGTCATGCCAATTTAAGCATTTCATGGCTGGGAGATATGTGTCCCAGTTTGTTCTACCCTACAGATTCTTCACTAAGCACCCTCCAGCATTGTCTGATAGCATAACTGTAAAACTGTAAAGGCAGAATGGTAAGGCCAAAAGCAAACAGGACATTTACTATTATCTTGTAACTGTCATTTTAATTAGAAAATAGTAATAGGTTGCTAAAATGTTAAAAAACACATGTATGCTATATTCGTATAAATATAACCATTCTTTTATACAACTTAAATGGGAAACCAACTATTTACATATGTACATAAAATATAATTGCATTAATGAGAAAGGACTAGAAAGATCCTGTTTCGCTTCTGGTCTTACAGGATAAAGCTTCATTCTTATTTGAAATTTTGAAAATTTCTGGTTGTATGGCAATAGCACCTGTTTTTATTTGATTTTAAGGAGCAGGGAATTTCAGACTGCTTATAGCCTTAGCAGCTTTCAAGTACAGATTGAAATATCTGTTTGACATATGGACACATCCAGATATAAATACATTCAACCTCCTTGGGCAAAAATCTTGAGAACACTGTGTTTACTGGCTGCACAACAAAATGACCTATTTAGGAAAAAGGTCAGCTGGTTATGAAAAAAGTCAAAATGATACACAAAACAGAAGAAAGTGGAACTTCAGAGAAATGTCATTTTACTCACGGTGGAGAAATTATCAAAATCACACATCCACCTTAAGTAAAGCAAGCTCTTCTGGAATGCTAGGGGACTCATGAGGTTTATTTCAGCTACTTGGTCTTTAGCAAGCCACTTAAATTCTTCATGTCCACCCGTTAGGGACTGATTAAAAAGAAAATCACCTATCACATCTGAATTCAGTCAGACACTCAATTAAGCTGACAGCTATCTGTTCAAATTGGGAGCGGTCAGAGAGATTGGAGGCATCTGAAACCAAACTTTCCTTCGATTGAATGAGTTGGTCAGGCGAGTCTGAGCAACTGCCTTGTTGTCCTTCTCTGGAATCTCCATCTTAATAGCCATCCTGGTGTTCTCTTTAATCAGTACCTTGGTTAAGGGATGCTCAGAATGTAATATTCATCTCACTGCTCAGACATTAAGTAAATGGTGGGAAACAAAGGCAATTGCTTCCTATGACCATTTAAAATTACTGCTAAACAGCATTTCATTTCTTTAAAAAAACAGGATTCAGGGAAAGTTCCAGTCTGGCAGTCTCTGGTCTTTAAATAATTTCTCTGACTACCGAAATTTATAGGACTGGACTTACTCTTCTTTTTCCTGTCCCTTGCCCTCTCCCCTGCCCCCCCACCCCCCGATTTTGAATCATCAACAACATCTAGCATTCATTTACCTAGTATGTGCCATGAAGTGCTAAGTGCTTTCTACATATCTCTCACTCTCCATATATCACTCACAGGAAACTTCAAAAGCCTAAGACTGTTCTTAGCCTTGTTTTAAAGATGAGGAAAGCAAGGCTCAGAGAAGTTAAGGAAGAAGTCACTCTGCTACAAAGTGGTAGAGCCCAGATACAGAACCTCGTAATTTCCGATCCAGACCCAGGACCCGTACAATCTTCACTACTATTGACCTCTTGAAGGCTCGGGTAATCCACACGCTGCCCTCAGCTGCCAAGCCTGACTGGGAAAGGAAAACTGCTGACAGCTCCAGCCAAGCCATCAAGGCTCCTGGAATGGATGGCTGTGTGAATAAGTGAAAAGTTAGCAGCCAGTGGGGGACAAATGAACAAAGGCATGGGTGAATGGGAAAAAGCCAGCCTGACTCTCGGTCACCCTGGGTCCCGGCTATGAAACACGTGGCTGTGTGTCCTCCTTGTGTGACATGACATACCCTGGCTACAATCATAAATCCTAATATATGCAGAGTGTCTTGGGATCTCAGCAGCTGAGAAAGCTGCACCCCCTATTGTCCCTAGTGTGTGTAGGGGTCACATCACTGCTGCTGCCAGGCTGGAAAATGCCACAGGTGACATTCACCTGGAACTCTGCTGGTCATTCCCATCAAACTCAAAGCAGTTACTTCCGCCCGCACTGAGACAGTTGCTTGAGTGCTGCTGGTCCTTTCTCCGCCAACTTGGTAATGGTCCCCCAATACTTGTGGCCTCACTTTGCCTTCTCCTAAACCTCTAACAGGTTTCCAGGAGTCCTGGAAGCCCAGAGGTGGTGAGGTGCATCAAGAAGCATCCAGCGCCACAGAGACACCAGAACAGCCTCATCCTCTACCACCCCAGAGAGGACTTCCTGTCTACACAGGACAGTGGATTAGATTTTCTCCCTCTCTTGTTATGAGGCTGTTCTCCAGGTTTGGGCCACTCCAACAACCACAGCCTCTGAAGATCCAATTTCAACATCTCTTACTCATTTGCATTGTAATTCCTCAGGGCTTGAGTCTCCTGGGGAGATGCAGCTTAGACTCCACATCTGACAACCCTCCTGGGACCCTGCTGCACTTCTACAGGGTCTGGAAAACCCTGATCAGATTTAACAAACCTACCAGAACATCTATATCCCCGTGAATGTTGTCATACCCTCTTTTCCAACAATATTGTTTAATCATCAGGGAAAACAAATCAAAACCACAATAAGCTATCACCCCACAACTGGCAAGAAGGCCTTATCAAAAAGACAAAAGATAGTAAGTGTGGCGAGGTGCAGAAACTGTGTACATTGTTGAACGTAAATTGGTACAGCCACTATGGACTCTTCTCAGAACCACTTTTAAAAATGAGTTGAATCAATGAATAAACATACTCCCTGAAGGAATAAAGAGTGAAAATCCATATCCTTTGTGGATAAGGTTGGTTTTGGAGCTAAGACTAATAAGGATGGTGAGATAACATGCTGGCTCCACGCCAGCTGTCCTCCACATGTCCCCTGATCTCCGACCATGATTAATGCTCAGCAGACACACTTACTAAGTGTTTGTACTCAGCTTCTATTCTGGTTGGCTGCTGTCCACCACATAGGAGTCTTATTTTTCTTTTTGGAAACCACCCTTCTTTCCACTAGAGTGACCTTGCTGTTCCTTTAACACCCAGACACACTCTGCCACAGGACTCTTGCCCTTACTGCTACCTTTGGCAGAAAAGTCTGTTCTCCATCTGTGTTCCTGGCTCCTTCCTTCAACGTTAAACATCTGTGTTCAAATAGTATCTCAGCAGACAGACCTGTGACCACTAACTGGGAGAGGGGACATGCTCATTGCTCTTTCTCCCAATCTTGTTCTTTTTCTTCACAGTACTTATTGCTACTTCCACAAACTTTATGAACATTAGATTTTAATGAATTTTATTTATTTGTGCATTTACATTACAGTTCCTCCATCATAATGTGAGCACCAGGAGGGCAGGAGCTATATGGGTTTATATAATAGCACAGTTATTTAAACATAGTTTAAACAAACACTATCATTTCATAGCTCGACACTTTATCTTCAGGGCTTAGAATAGTTTCTTGCATGAAGAAAACCCTCAATAAATACCTGTTTCCATATAAAGGAACAGTAAGTAATAAGTGATTTTTCTGAATTTCTGATGACATGGGGGGGTTGGCTATAAAGCAAAAAGGCATGTCTACTTTTGTGGCTTACAACTTACTTTGGATGGTAATCCTTTGAAAGCAATTTTTGAAATGTTTATAATAAATATGGCCTTTTATGACGTCAACCTTGATAGACAGTTGGAAAGAAACATTCTGGCTTACTCTAAACAAACAGAATATAAGTGTTTCTTAACTGTATCATGTCATACAGCCTTCCCTCTCCTACTGAGTGGGCAATGGGGATACTGCAAGCAGATGAGCATTTTTTTAACGAGTGCCAGCTGGTTGAGCTGGGCTTGACATCTCTTCTCCACAAGTGGAGCTCCTAGATAAGGAGATAATGGAGCTACTAATTACAAAGGCAAGTAATTCCAGTTAGCATTTAATGAGAGCTTATTGTGCCAAGCATGTGCTAAGGATTCTATGAGCTTAGTGACATTTAAGCCTCTTGAAGAATCCTAGGACAGTTGGACAGGTGTTTCTAAACCCCAGAGATGTTCTCCACCTACTTTGTCAAACTCCATATTACAGGTTTCATGTTTGAAGAATAATTAGTCAATGTTTATGTAAGAATGTTATAGTTTCAAAACACTGAAGTTTTCCCTCCATTGTTATGATAAAAGTCTGAGGCAGGGACGACATGTAATATTATTACTAGTTTTCAGACAATGGATAGACACATTCACAAAGTTAGGGAAAAAGATCTGGACCCCACACTTCCTCTCCAAAATGGTGCTGCTGGGGGGTTTCAGAGAAATGGAATGATGTAATATTGCCATTGGAAAAGGCCCCAGAAATCCTGTTTTTCAACCACCTCATTCTACAGGTGAGCAAATGAGTCCCAAAGAGAATGTCTATGGCCACAGAGCTACTGTCCAAGTCAGAAGCCACGAAGTTTAGTCCATTTCACATGTGCCTGTCACCTCACTGATACCTCAAGGATGAGAATATGACACTACTCGCACACATGATGCCATCCGAAAACAAGGACACTCTCCAGTGAAAATGTTCAAATATCTCCAACTTCTAAATGGCTTCTACACAAGCCTGGTCATGTGTGATTTAAATGGGACACAACTCAAACAACTTTTTCAATCAAAATAATGTTACAGAGAGTTGCAAGGTTCCTAACTGGTCCCCAAGTCAGCCAGACCATAATACTATCAGTATTTGATTTCTTATTGTTTTTGTGAGACATGCAGGGAAATTTAAAACTTCACCACTATTGTCCAGTTTCACAGAGGAAATCTCATCTCACCCCAACCCTCAGTTGCCGCTTCCCTGGAGAGTAAGGAGACATCCTCCTCCTTCCACCCTGTGCTCCCTCTGGGGGCTGCAGCAGGATTTGGGGGAACGATAGCCATAGAATGTGGCTGGTTGGGAGCTCTGGCCTCCAGGTGTGGGGCTTCAGAAGTGGATCTTTGCAGTCATTTCTGTGGGGTCCACAGCTGTCCTCTGGGTGAGGCCCTGCCACCATGGTGTAATGGACTGGGGCCACACAGACGTGAAGTGTGTAGTGTATTGACAGCTGGTTAGATTACTTACTGGTGCTGCCATTGAGAGATGACAGGGAGTAAGAGAGATATTTGTGACTTCGACTTGGCCCTACTATACTAGGCACTGCAAGAATGCCTGTAAGTCAGGTCAGGAGGGAGACACCCCACCTCACGCCATTATTTCCCCTTCACTTTCTCTTACAGCTTTTTAAACTTCAACAAGTATTTCTTGACGACCTATGTTGTATGAGTATTTAAAAAGCTTTTGCACTGCCAAGAACACACAAAGTAAAGCAAATAGCCCTCAGAATGGGAGAGGATTTTTGCAAGTTGTATTTCTGACAAAGGTCTAATAACCAGAATCCACAGAGAACTCAAACTTATCACTAAGAAAAAACAAGTGATCCAATTTCATTGTGGGCAAGAGACATGAACAGAAGCTTCTCTGAAGAAGATAGGCGCATGGTCTACAGACACATGAAAAACTGCTCATCATTAATCAGAGAAATGCAAACCCAAACCACTCTGAGATACCATCTAACTCCAGTGAGAGTGGCCCACATCACAAAATCCCAAAACTACAGATGTTGGTGTGGATGTGGAGAAAAGGGAACACTTCTGCACTGCTGGTGCAAATGCAAGCTAGTACATTCCTTTTGGAAGGAAGTTTGGAGAACACTCAGGAATCTAAATGTAGACCTGCCATTTGATCCTGCAATTCCTCTTCTAGGTATATATCCAAAGAACCAAAAATCATTTGGCAATAAACATATTTGCACCAGATTGTTTAATGCAGCTCAATTCATAATAGCCAAGTCATGGAAGAAACCCAAGTGCCCATCGATACATGAATGGATTAATGAATTGTGGTGTATGTATACCATGGAATACTATGCAGCCTTAAAAAATGGAGACTTTACCTCTTTTATGTTTACATGGATGGAGCTGAAAAATATTCTTTTTAGTAAAATATCTCACGAATGGAAAAAATAATGTCCAATGTACTCAGTACTACTGTGAAACCAATTTATATTCACACTTGCGTATGAAAAATGAAACACAACTATAGCCTAGGATGAAGGAGGGAAGAGGAGGGAGAGGGGAAGGGAGGGGGGTGGGTCAACGGAGGGTTAGTCGAGGGACCACACTTATGGAGCATATTACAAGTACAAGTTGGATCTGTCAGGTATAAAACACAAATGTCTTAATGCCGTAATTGGGTAAATGAGGTGAAGCCTATGTTGATTAGTAGGATGTAAGCACTACAATTTGTACAAAT